>JAQQPU010007843.1:7834-25058 GCA_029168905.1 Artemia sp. Kazakhstan ARC1039
GGGGGGGGGGGGTAAAAAGTTTGGGGAGGGGGTATTGGGGCCTTTGAAGGTTGGGGTCCTTGTTGGTTAGGATATGGATGTTCAAGGACTATTGTATCATTGCTTAAAATTTATATGACTTGAATATTCCCAATTCTAAACAATATTTTGCATTAAATTCACCCCTAATTTGGCACTTGAGTATTATAGCAGCCACACTTAGACATTTAAAATTCATGCTTTAAATATACTTAATCTGGATTTCCTATAAAAATTTAAAATCGATTTCATCCGACCCGAATAAAAAAATATGTATCTTTTAAGGAAGTCACTATTCCCTCAGATTTACCTATTGTCGGTATGCGATTAATATTTCAGCCCTTTCTCCCTTCGGAAACTTAAATAATTATTCTCAAGACATCCCTCCAAAAAAAGAAATAATATGTATCTCTTAAGGGATTCACCATTCCCTCAGATTTACCTATTGTTGGTATGTGATTATTATTTTAACTCTTTCTCTCTTGGGAAATTTAGATAATTATTCCCATTTGAAATTATCGCGATATCCAATTTGCAACCAAGAATTGTTTGACAAATTCCTGAAGAAATAATTTGATCTTCACCCAGTATCACAGTCTGTTTTTAGATCTAGTTCTCTCGTAAAAATATATCTGTCGATTGAGAGAATTTTAACACCTCTCTTTGAAGTAGGTCAAATAGCTTCTCTTATAGTTCTGGACAGTGTCTAATTGTCTCCCAAATATGGTGTTTGTTAGGATAGGTTACTACTTATATACATGAAAAATCACTTTCCGAGTTAGATATACCACTGAATTCAGCTCAAAGAGGCAAATCGAATGGTATTTGCAAGAATGTCTTAATAAATCCCCATGCAAAAATTTGTCTGGTAAAAACACATATCTTCAGCATCTTGCCTCGTTTGCCAAAGTTGATTAATCAACATTTAACAGTGTGAGCGAACTTTTGTATTTATTTTAATTGCATAATTGGAACGAATTCTGTCTAAAACCAATCTTAACAACTATTCACTAAAGCTCTGTGTCTAGTGTGGCGAAATGGGTGGGAAAAGTGCCGAAAAACTTGAAAATTTTTGAAAACTATTTTTTCGAACTAATGAAAAATGCATATGCGCGTTTTAGCAATTGCATGGCAGTGCTAGCATCTCGATTTCACAAGGCTTGCAAGGATGAAACTTCCAACATCAGTTTTAATGTAAGAAAGAATTAATCTAGTTGTAACTAGAATGGCATATTCGTAATCAAGAGGATTTGGGCTTCTCTGAAAATTTTTGGAATGTAGTTAAAAGAATATAGTTATGAAATAATATATTTAAATAAAATGACTCTGGGGAGTATAGTTGAATAATTTGTACTGCTCTGAAAACTCGGGGAATAGAGATGAATATTGTCAATATAAATGAATTCCTGTCTTCACACGTCGGTTCTATTTGCAGGTTGGAGCATCGCTATTTGCTAGCAATATAGGGAGTGAGCATTTTATTGGGCTCGCCGGCTCTGGAGCTGCTGCTGGGATCGCAGTTGGTGCTTTCGAGTTTAATGTAAGTAAATTTGAAGATCAACACCCACTTAGACTCTATTGGGTTTTCAGCTTCAACAAAAATTAACTTGCTGTTGAAAACTGTGATTTTGGTATAGATTATCACAAATTTGTTGTTCTTGAAGCGAACCTACAGAGGCAAAGCAGACCCAGACCCAGCGATAATTTGAGCCAGGTGGAACTGTCATCACCCTGAAGAGTTCAACATCTATTTAGCATAACCCCTAAATTTTGCAATCCTGTGGAATTCCTTCATCGCATATGACACAAAAGTCACTTTATGACACAGAAGTCAACCTCTGCATAACTTAGCTTCGTATTGCTCAGCAGTAGCAGATCAGACGATTGATGCCAAGAACATCCCCCTCAAGCAAAAGAAACGAGTCCAAAATCTCAATCTTCTATCCCTAAAATCAAAATCTCAATCCCTCTCCTTTGAAAAAAATACTTTGACATCCAAGCACCTCCCTGATTGTTTGCTTGCAGCAAATACATACTGATGATAATAAAATCGTGAATTTTGTTTACAAATTGTTGTTGAAGACAAAATATATGGCTGTGTTGCACCTATTAAAAAAAAAAAAATGCTCGGAGATTGCCACGAATGGTTTAAGATCGTGCAATGCCGATTTAAGCTACAATTTGGGTTTTGTGGTCGCTTCAGTTATGTTGGACTTGAGATATCGTTAGGTGAGTTTCGTAGGATTCAGTTAATATGAAGAAAATATAGTTTTTAGCTCTATTTTATATCATAATCGTGATTTCTATCTGTCTTATAAATACCAATGAAAAGCTGACTTTGCTGACTTGTTTTTTTACTTGTTTGGCTTTTTTTATTGGTTCGGCTTTTTCGTGGCTTCATTTTTTTGTAACTTAATGTGAACTGGATACATCATTTTTCATTTACGTCCCTTACCTAGAAGGTGTATAGGTATGGTCATTTGCAATTTTGGAGTTGTCCCCGCCCAAGTAGGTGGTGCCAGTTCACAAAAGATTTCATGTCGTTAAAGTTTCTCTAAAGACACAGAGTATCTGCAAACAAGTCTTGCATACATCATTCAGTTTTATAGTTATTTAACACTGTCAAATTACATACAAATAGGTTTCCTTGTGCCAGGAAGGTAAGCAGGGGGTTGATGGTTTGGGAGTCTTGGGACCAACCCTTCTACGGAATTCTAATTTTTTTCCAATGCTGTGGCATTTTTATTCAAATCATTAATCTTTATATCAGCATTTGCGCTCAATTTTTGGCTTTTTGTCCCCTTCCTCGGTCGCTCTGGTGCTTGCGAACAAAGAACGTAGTAATGACGTGCGCGAGTCTTTGGCTCTTGAAAATATACCCAGACGCTTCCTCTCTCCATGTAAAGCTTTGATTGTTCTAAATGTCTCACTGTCATATGCAGCGCAGTCGCGCTTCCTAAGTAAAGAACGATGTTGGCATAACGTATTATTTTCCCCCCTTTAGATCAGGGCACTTGGTATCTGAGGAGTTGTTGTAGAAGCTTCAAAAAGGGCTCATTCGATTAGAAATTGGAGTGGCTAGTGCCCTTTTTAATAGTTGAAAGTGATGGGAAGACAATTAACAATAGAAAGTATGTTTTTGAGGAGGACACTCCCCAACAGCCCTCAGGGCATGGGTTTTAAGTTATGCCCGGGGGCATATATGATTTTTATAGAAAGCGTTGTCGTAGAAACTTCAAAAAAGACTCATTTGTTTGGAAATTAAAAGGGCTAGTTCCCTTTTTAATAGTCGAAAGTGATTGGAGGGCAACTAACCCCCTTCTCACGCCCACTTTTTTCCCAAACACATCCAATCAAAATTTTAAGAAAGCCATTTTGTTCAACGTAGTTGAAAGTTCTGAAAATTAGGTCTTTGAGGATGACAACCCCCCTGCAGCACTCAGGGCAAGGGTTATAAATTATGCCCTGGGGGTATAGGGCCCTCAGGGCTAATGTTGTAAGTTATGCCCTGGGGGTATATAAGGTTTTTTCTTGAAAATGTTGTCGTAGAAACTTCAAAAAAGGCTCATTCAATTAGAAATTGAAAGGGCTAGTGCCCTTTTTAATAGGCTAGTTGAAACTGATTGGAGGGCAACTAACCTCCCTCTCACGCTCACCATTTCCCCAAACACATCAAATCAAAATTTTGACATGGCCATTTTTTCAACGTAGTCGAATGTTCTGGATATTATATTTTTGAGGATGATCAACCCCCCCCCCCTCACACCCCTCAGGGAAAGGGTTCTATCTTATGCCCTGGGGGCATATAAGGTTCATAATGAGCGTTTTAATAGAAAATTCGAAAATTTTGAAGGTCTAGTGCCATTTTTAATAGTCAAAAGTGATTGAAGGAAAACTAACACCCCTCCCACGCCCACCATTTCCCCAAAAACATCTAATAAAAATTTTGAGATAGCCATTTTGTTCAACGTAGTTGAAAAGTCCAGAAATTATGTTCTTAAGGATGACACTCCCTCCATAGTCCTCAGCGCAAGGGTTGTAATTTTTGCCCTGGGGGCATATAGGGTTTGATAGAAAGCGTTGTCGCAGAAACTTCAAAAAGGGCTCATTTGATTGGAAATTGAAAGCGCTAGTGCCTTATTTAATAGTCGAAAGTGATTAAATTGTCGAATAGTCGAAAATTTTGAGATAGACATTTTGTTCAACGTAGTTGAAAGTTCTGGAAATTAGGTCTTTGGCAGTGTTGCCGTAGAAACTTCAAAAAGGACTCATCCGACTGGGAATTGAGAGGGCTAGTGCACTTATTTATAATCAAAAGTGACCGGAGGGCGAATGCTCCCCTCCACACCTATCATTTCCCCAACACTTCTGATCAACATTTTGATATAGCAACTTGTTGAACTTAGTTGAAAGGTCCGGAAATTATGTTTTTGAGTATGAAAATATAATGTCATATAGGAAATGTTGTCGTAAAAACTTCAAAAAGGGCTGTTTCGATTGGAAACTGAGAGGGCTGCTGCCCATTTTAATAGTCGACAGTGATCAGAGGGGGAATCTACCCCACCCCAACTCCCATTATTTCCCAAAACATTTCCGGTCGACATTTTGATAAGGCCATTTTGTTCAACGCAGTTGAAAGCTCTGGAAATTATACCCTTTAGGATAACAACCCTCCTTCCATAGCCCTCATGACAGGGGTCGTAAGTTTTGGCCTTGGGGCATATAACGTTTTTATTGAAAGTTTTGTCGTAGAAGCTTCAAAAAGGGGTCGTTCGATTGGAAATTGAGAGGAATAATGTTTTTTTATTAGTCGAAAGTGACCAGAGGGCAAATTTCTCCCTCCACGCCTTTCATGTCCTCAAACACTTCCAATCAAAATTTTGATATAGCCATTTTGTTAAGCCTGTCAGAAGGGTCTGGAATTTATGTCTTAGAATATAACAAATCCCCCCAGCCCTCAGGGCAGGGTATGTAAGTTGTGCTTTGGGGTCATATTGGGTTTTATAGAAAGTGCGGTCATATAAACTTCAAAGGAGGTTCATTGGATTGGTAATCAGACGCTCTAGTGCTCATTTTAAGGATCAAAGCGATCAGAGGGTAGCTACCCCCTCACCCCTACACATACGTCATACTGTCCCGAAATGCGTCTAATAGAAATTTTGAGTTAGCCATTCTATTCAAAGTAGTCTAAATATCATATAACAAGACTTTTGGGATTGAAACAAACCCCAGAGATTAGGGGCAAAGGTTGTAAGTTATTCCCAGGGGGTATTACAGTTTTTTTTATGGAAGGGATGGCTGTTTAACTTCAGAAGAGGCTCAGTTTTTCTCGCTAAAAAAGAGTATGTCATTATAAAACGAACAGAAATTAATCAAAAAACTTATTGCACAAAATAAGTTTTTCCAAAAAAAGTAAAGAATTCCATTAAACCAAAATTGAACCAAAAAAGAATCAAATAATCTACCAAGTATGCAGCTACCAAAAATCAGTATCAATAAATAAATGAAACCCAAAACAAAGAGAAATTAAAATAAGTCAGACTCAAAACGAGCAGAAATTAATCTGAGTAGGGTTCTAAAAAATTAATTAAGATTTTAAGGAATAAATATCAGCATATGTATATTAAACTGACAATGCACATTTTTCAGTAAATTCATTTGAATTTTTTTTTCAATAAGCTACAAATTATATTCTGGCTTTTAGAAAGCATAGGGCTTAGGATCCTACTCAGATTAATTTCTGCTCGTTTTGAGTTTTACTTATTTTAATTTCTGTTTGTTTAGGTTTCATTTTTTTATTGATACTGATTTGTGGTAGTTGTATGCTTGGTAGATTATTTGATTCTATTTTTGTTCATTTTTGGTTTAATGGAGTTCTCTAATTTTTTTCGAAAAACTTATTTTGTGCAAAAAGTTTTTTTTTGATTATTTTTATGTATCGAGCAATTGTTAACGAGGATAGAAGATGATTGTAAGTTTCACACTTGTTTCCTTTTCTATATCATTTCATTCATTTTGTTGTTTTTTTTAAATTCTGGCTGTGTATAGAATGAAAACTAAGCTGAAATACTTTTTTGTATTATTAGTTACAAAGGAATTAATAAACAGGGTGCTCTAGAAATAGTTGAATGATCATTTATTATTCTATTAATAAATATTCGTTATTATAAGTATTTATTTTTATATTCTTATTTAATTGAGATACGAAATGCACAGAGTTCCTTAAGTATACAAAAATGCTACGTTGAAAATTTCAACTTAGAAATTGTAACATACTTATTAACTTGAGCCTATGATGGGAAACAGGCGTTTCACCTTGCCCGGCATTGATGATCTTGAGACCTCCTTGGACTACGTTGAATGATTTTCTGCCAGCTGCTCTGTGAATGCTTGCCGCTGAGTTGACCATCTGGGACCAACTTTTTGAAGTCCCCAATAGGTTCAAGATCTGACTTGGCTTGGTAGATTATGGTAGATTATACGAGTATAGAAGATGACAGGAAGTTTCACACTTGTTTCCTATTCTATATCCTTTTATTCATTTTGCATTTTTTTTAATTCTTGCTGTGTATAGAATGAAAACTAAGCTGAGATACTTTTTTGTATCATTAATTAATAAACAGGGTGCTCAAGAAATAGTTGAATGAGCATTTATTATTCTATTAATAAATATTCGTTATTATAACTATTTATTTTTATATCGATATTCAATTGAAATACGAAATGCACAGAGTTCCTTAAGTATACAAAAATGCTACGTTGAAAATTTCTATGTAGAAATTGCAACATACTTATTTACTTGCGCCTGTGGTGTATAACAGACGTTTCCCCTTGTCCGACATTGATGTTCTTTAGAACTCCTTGAACTGCGTTGAATGATTTTCTGCCAGCTGCTCTGCAAATGCGTGTCGCTGAGTTGACCATCTGGGACCAACTTTCTAAAATCCACGATAGGTTCAAGATCTGACTTGGCCAGATTCCGCCAATTCTTCTTCTGTCTTCCTGGGCATCTCTTTAAGGAGCTACTAGACTATATTAATAGTATTTGGTGAGGCTGGTTCTCTGATGGTATCTGTAGTATACGGCTATATCCAATTTTAAAAGGCGTCTTTGAATAGTGAGCCCATCATCTCTCTGAATATTGCATATTCAATGTAAATCCGCGTTAGAGATACGGTCACGTAGTTATATTATGAAACTGATTCGCAGACAGGTAGTTCTCTAACATTGAACATGTTTTGCATCCGTATATTGTTGTATATCTGTCGAAAAATCTATTGATACAAAGTTGGAAGCCTAGGTATGAGAAAGAGTTGTATTCCTCCAGCCGAACTGGCCTTTTGGGATTAATAGCCATGAATTTGTTTTTTCTTTGCTTACCTTAAAGCCAATTTGGTCTGCCCAGGTTTTCGTATCATCAAAAATGTTTTGGGCATTACTGTGTCTGAGAAGAGGTCATTATCCCACATAAATAAGGTTTTCCATTGAAAGATTCTATCAGATATTACTTTTGGATAAGAAGACAGTGCATTTTCCATCACCCAATCGAAGTTGTAGTTCAATAGAGTATGAGAGAGGATGCAACCTTGTTTGACTCAAAACTCAACTAGAAATTCATCAGTATCTTTGCCACAAGCTTGAAATCGGATCACTGACAATATATAGTAGGTGGTCATCACTTCAAAACACTTCAGTGGCCTTGTGTCATTCTTTGGATTTTCCAAATATTGCCGAGAGATAGAGTCAAAGGTGGCAATGAAGTCCAGGAACATGAAGATCAGGAGGAGGCTGTAACTTCAAAAATGCTTGATAATGAGGCAAGGGACAAGGATATCAGAGGCAGCGCAATAGCGCTGCCAAAGTAAAGAACGATGTGGGCACAATCTGAAGTTTCTCAAAGAAGTGAAGAAAAGTTCAAGTTCTCTTTTGAATTTTGCCCCATGAAGAGAAGAATTTCCACTTTAATTCTAAATTTTTTTAATGGAAGTGAAGAAACGTTCAAGTTCACTTATGAATTTTCTCAAAGAAGAGAGAAAAAATTACAGTTCAATTCTGAATTTTTCCAAAGAAGAGAAAAAAGTTCTACTTCAGTTAGGAAGTTTCTCAAAGAATTGAACAAAATTTCAAGTTCTGTTCTGAATTTTTAAATAGAAGGTAGAAAAAGTTAGACTCCGATTCTGAATTTTTCCGCCAAGAAGAAAAAAGTTCCACTTTAATTCTGAATTTTTCCAAAGAAGAGAAAAACATTGAAATTTCTGTTCTGAATTTTTCCGTAGAAGAAAAAAAGATACAGTTCAATTCTGAATTTTTTGAAGAAAGAGAAAAATATTTCTAGTTCTGTTTTAAAATTTTCCGTAAAAGGTAGAAAAAGTTATACTTCGATTCTTAATTTTCCCAAAGAAGAGAAAAAGTTCCACCTTATATTTTAGTTTTCTCATAGAAGTGAAGAAAAGTTCCAGTTCTCTTCTGAATTTTCTCAAAGAAGATTGAAAAAAGCTGCTGTTCAATTCTTAATTTTTCAAAGAAGTGAAAAAGTTCCACTTCAGTTCTAAATTTTTTCAAAGAAGAGAACAAAATTTAAAGTTCTGTTCTGAATTTTTCCCTAGAAGGTAGAAAAAGTTACACTTCGATTCTGAATTTTTCCCCAAAAAAGAGAAAGAGTTCCAATATAATTCTGAGTTTTCTCAAAGAAGTGAAGAAAAGTTCACCTTCTCTTCTGAATTTTCCCAAAGAAGAAAAAAAGTTACAGTTCAATTCAGAATTTTTCAGAAGAAGAGGAAAAAGTTCTACTTCGATTCTGAATTTTCTCAAAGAAAAAAAATTTCAATTTCTCTTTTGATTTTTTTCTTAGAAGATAGAAAAGTTATACTTCGATTCTGAATCGAAGAGAGCAAGTTCTATCATTTCCCTCATAAGGCTGTAATGTCATAACTTAAAATATATATTACTTTATGAATTTTGACTTTACGCGTATCCCAATACTAAGCAATCCTTTTCAAAAGGTATTATTCTATCATTTGCCTAATAGGGCTGTCTTATCGTTTTTTCACTAAGAAGAGAAAAAGTTCCACTTTAATTCTGAGTTTTTTCAAAGAAGTCAAGAAAGTTCAAGTTCTCCTCTAGATTCTCTCAAAGAAGAGAAAAAAGCTACAGTTCAATTCTGAATTTTTCCAAAGAAGAGAAAAAAGTTCCTCTTCAGTTCCAAATTTTCTCTAAGACGAGAAAAAAATTTCAAGTTCTGTTCTAAATTTTTCTGTAAAAGATAGAAAAAGTTATATTTCAGTTCTGAATATTTCCCCAAGAATTAAAAAAGTTCCATTTTAATTCTTACTTTTCTCAAAGAAGTGAAGAAAATTTCAGGTTCTCTTCTGAATTTTTTCACAAGAAGAGAAAAAAATTTCAAGTTCTGTTCTAAATTTATCCGTAAAAGAAAGAAAAAGTTATTCTTCGATTCTGAATTTTTACCAAAGAAGAGAAAAATTTCGACTGTAATTCTGAATTTTCTCAAAGAAGTGAAGAAAAATTCAGGTTCCCTTCTGAATTTTTCCCCAAGAAGAGAAAACGTACCACCTTATTTCCGAGTTTTCTCATAGAAGTGAAGGAAAGTTCCAGTTCACTCAAAATTCTGGGTCTGAATTTTTCCGAAGAAGATATGAAAAGTTATACTTCGATTCAAAATTTTTTCCCAAGAAGAGAAAATAGTTCTACTTCAGTTCTGAATTTTCTCAAAGACGAGGAAAAAAATTTAAAGTTCTGTTCTAAATTTTTCCGTAGAAGATAGAAAAAGCTATACTTCAATTTTGAGTTTTTCCCCAAGAAGAGAAAACGTTTCACTTTAATTCTTAGTGTTCTTAAAGAAGTAAAAAAAAAGTTCAAGTTCTCTTCTGAATTTTTTTTCCCAGGAAGAGAAAAATGTTACAGTTCAATTCTGATTTTTCTAAAGAAGAGAAAAAATTTAAATTTCTGTTCTGATTTTTCTGTAGAAGAGAAAAAACGTCACAGTTCAACTCTGAATTTTTCGAAGCAAGACAAAACAATTTCAAGTTCTTTTCTAATATTTTCCTTAAAAGATTTTCCTAAGAAGTTATACTTCAATTCGGAATTTTTCCCAAAGAAGAGAAAAAGTTCAACTTTAAGTCTAAGTTTTCTCAAAGAAGTGAAGAAAAGTTCAGGCTCTTTTCTGAATTTTTCCCCAAGAACAGAAAAAGTTCCACCTCATCTCTTAAGTTTTCTCATAGAAGTAAAGAAAAGTTCCAGTTCTCTTCTGAATTTTCTCAAACAAGAGAAAAGAGTCACTGTCAATTCTTAATTTTCTAAAGAAGAGAAAAAGTTCCAAGTCCTGAATTTTTTCAAAGAAGAGAAAAAATTTCTAAGTTCTATTCTGAATTTTTCCGTAGAAGATAGGAAAAAATTATACTTTGATTATGAATTTTTCCCAAGAAGAGAAAAAAGTTTCACTTTAATTCTGAGTTTTCTCAAAGAAGTGAAGAAAAGTTCAAGTGTTCTTCTGAATTTTTTTCCAAAGAAGAGAAAAATTCCACTTTAATTATGAGCTTTGTCGAAGAAGTGAAGAAAAGTTCAAGTTCTATTCTGATTTTGCTCAAAGAAGAGAAATAAAGTTACACTTCAATTCTGAATTTTCTCAAAGAAGAGAATAGCAATTTGCTTTGAAAATTCCGTAGAACATAGAAAAAAGTTATACTTCGATTCTGAATTTCCCCCAAGAAGACAAAAAGTTCCACTTTAATTCTGAATTTTCTCAAAGAAGTGAAGAAAAGTTCAGGTTCTCTTTTGAATTTTTCCCCAAGAAGAGAAAAAGTTCCATCTTAATTCTGAGTTTTGTCATAGAAGTGAAGAAAAGTTCCAGTTCTCTTCTGAATTTTCTCAAAGAAGAGAAAGAAAAAGTTACAGTTCAATTCTGAATTTTTCAAAGAAGAGAAAAAGTTTCACTTCAGTTCTGAATTATTTTACAGAAAAGAAAAAAATTTAAAGTCCGTATCTAAATTTTTCCGTAGAAGATAGAAAAAGTTATTCTTCGATTCTGAATTTTTCCCAAGAAGAGAAAAATTTCCACTTTAATTCTTAGTTTTCTCAAAAAAGGGAATAAAAATTCAAGTACTCTTCTGAATATTCGTATAGAAGAGAAAAAGTGCCTCTTTAATTCTGAGTTTTCTCGAAGAAGTGAAAAAAAGTTCAAGTTCTCTTCTGCATTTTTCCCCAAGAAGAGAATAAAGTTACAATTCAATTCTGAATTTTTCCGAAGAAGAGAAAAAAATTGAAATTTCTTTTCTGAATTTTTCTGTAGAAGAGAAAATAAGTTACAGTTCAATTCTGAATTTGTCCAAGCAAGAGAAAAATTTTTTCCAGTTCTGTTCTAAATTTTTTGTAAAAGATAGAAAAAGTCATACTTCGATTCTGAATTTTTTAAAAATAAGAGAAAAAGTTCAACTTTAAATCTGAGTTATCTCAAAGAAGTGAATAAAAGTCCAGATTCATTTTTTGAATTTTTCCCCAAGAAGAGCAAAAGTCCCACCTTAATTCCGAGTTTTCTCATAGAAGTGAAGAAAAATTCCAGTTCTCTTCTGAATTTTCTCAAAGAAGAGAAAGAAAAAGTTACAGTTCAATTCTGAATTTTTCAAAGAAGAGACAAAGTTCCACTTCAGTTCTGAGTTATTTTACAGAAAAAAATATTAAAATCCTTATCTAGATTTTCCATAGAAGATAGAAAAAGTTATACTTCGGTTCTGAATTTTTCCTAAAGAAGAGAAAAAGTTCAACTTAAAATCTGAGTTTTTTCAAAGAAGTGAAGAACAGTTCAGATTCTTTTCTGAGTTTTTCCCCAAGAAGAGAAAAAGTTCCACCTTATTTCCGTTTTTTTTTGTCATAGAAGTGAAGAAAAGTTCCAGTTCTCTTCGAAATTTTCTCAAAGAATAGAAAGAAAAATTTACAGTTCAATTCTGAACTTTTTAAAGAAGATAATAATTTCCACTTGAGTTCTGAATTTTTTCATAGAAGAGATAAATATTTAAAGTTCTGTTGTAACTTTTTCCGTAGAAGACAGAAAAAGTTATACTTCGATTGTGTATGTTTCCCCAATAAGAGAAAAAGTTTCACTTTAGTTCTTCGTTTTCTGAAAGAAGTGAAGAAAAGTTCAAGTTCTCTTCTGAATTTTTCCCCAAGAAGAGAAAAAAGTTACATTTCCATTCTGAATTTTTCCGAAGAAGAAAAAAAATCGAAATTTCTTTTCTGAATTTTTCCGTAGAAGAGAAAAAAAAGTTACAGTTCAATTCTGAATTTGTCCAAGCAAGAGAAAAAATTCAAGTTCTGTTCTAAATTTTTCCATAAAAGATAGAAAAAGTTATACTTCGATTCTGAATTTTACCCAAAGAAGAGAAAAAGTTCAACTTAAAATCTGATTTTTGTTCAAAGAAGCGAAGAAAAGTTGAGATTCTTTTCTTAATTTATCTTCAATAAGAGAAAAAATTCCACCTTATTTCCGTGTTTTCTCATTGAAGTGAAGAAAAAATCCAGTTCTCTTCTAAATTTTCTCAAAGAAGAGAAAGAAAAATTTACAGTTCGCTTCTGAACTTTCTAAAAAAGAGAAAAAGTTTCACTTCAGTTCTGAGTTTTTTCACAGAAGAGAAAAAAAATTAAAGTTCTTTTCTAAATTTTTCCGTAGAAGATAGAAAAAGCTATTCTTCGATTCTGATTTTTTCCCCAAGAAGAGAAAAAGGTTCACTTCAATTCTTAGTTTTCTCAAAGAAGTGAAGAGAAGTTCGAGTTCTCTTCTGAATTTTTCCCCAAGAAGAGCAAAAAGTTAAAATTCAATTCTGAATTTTTCCAAAGAAGAGAAAAAATTGATATTTCTGTTCTGAATTTTTCCGTAGAAGAGAAAAAAGTTACCGTTCAATTCTTAATTTGTCCAAGCAAGAGAAAAAAATTTCAAGTTCTGTTCTAAAATTTTCCGTAAAAGATAGAAAAAGTTATTCTTCGATTCTAAATTTTTCCCAAAGAAGAGTAAAAGTTCAACTTTAAATCTGATTTTTCTCAAAGAAGTGAAGAAAAGTTCAGATTCTTTTCTGAATTTTTCCCCAAGAAGAGAAAAAGTTCCATCTTATTTCCGAGTTTTCACATAGAAGTGAAGAAAAGTTCCTGTTCTCTTTTGAATTTTCTCAAGGAAGAGAAAGAAAAGTTACCGTTCAATTCTGAAGTTTTCAAGGAAGAGGAAACTTCAACTTCAATTCTGAATTTTTTCAAAGAAAAGAAAAAATTTTGAAGTTCTGCTCTGAATTTTTCCGTAGAAGATAGAACAAAATTATACTTCGATTCTGGATTTTTCCCAAGAAGAGAAAAAGTTCTACTTTAATTCTGAGTTTTCTCAAAGAAGTGAAGAAAAATTCAATTGCTCTTCTGAATTTTTCCCCAAGAAGAGAGAAAATTCTACTTTAATTGTGAGTTTTGTCGAAGAAGTGAAGAAAAGTTCAAGTTCTATTCTGAATTTTCTCAAAGAAGAGAAATAAAGTTACACATCAATTCTGAATTTTCTCAAAGAAGAGAATAAAAATTTCAAGCTTTCTTTTGAATTTTTCCATAGAACATAAAAAAGTTATACTTTGATTCTGAATTTCCCCAAAGAGAAAAGTTCCACTTTAATTCTGAGTTTTCTCAAAGAAGGGAAGAAAAAATCAAGTTCTCTTCTAAATTTTCTCAAAGAAGAGAGAAAAAGTTCCACTTTATTCTGAGTTATCTCAAAGAAGTGAAGAAAAATTCAGGTTCTCTTCTGAATTTTTCCCAAAGAAGAGAAAAATTTTCCTCTCTAATTCTAAGTTTTATCATAGAAGTGAAGAAATTCTGAATTTTCCCCAAGAAAAGAAAAATTTCCACTTGAATTCCGATTTTTCTCAAAGAAGTGAAGAAAATATCAAGTTCTCCTCTGAGTTTTTCCCCAAGACGACAAAACGTTCCACATAAATTTTGAGTTTTCTCAAAGAAGTGAAGAAAAGTTCAAATTCTCTTCTGATTTTTTCCCAAGAAGAGAAAAAGTTCCACTTTAATCCGGAGTGATCTCAAAGAAGTGAAGAAAAGTTCAAGTTCTCTTGTGAATGTTTACAAAGAAAAGAAAAAAAGTTACAGTTGAATTCTGAATTTTTCCAAATAAGAGAAAAAAGTTCCACTTAAGTTCAAAATTTTTTCAAAGAAAAGAAAAAATTTCAAGTTTCGTTCTGATTTTTTTCTTAGAAGAAAAAAATTTTATACTTCGATTCTGAATCGAAGAAAAAAATTTCCACTTTTATTCTGAACTTTGTAAGAACAGTTTGTGATTATTTAGGATGTATAATAGGCCTCTGAACAGTCTTTGTAAAATCAGATTTATTAAAACCAACTTTACTAAGACCTTAGCAATATTTTACAAAAATCAATAAAGCAATCAATAAAGTATTTTAATGAAATAACGACTTGTAGAATATTAATACAACATTATGTTACATACATTATTATACATTATTAATATTATTGAACAACTTTGGACATTTTTAATCTGTTCCATAAAATAATTCATCATTTTCTCTCTTGGTGCTGTAGCTACTCTCTTCTCTGAGTTTGTAACTAGTAGAATGATCATTAATCCATTTTGAGTCGTGCACCATTCTTACGGGGGTGTCACCTACAGGTTCAACATACGTTTCATCTTTGGTATTATTAGGTTCATTAACTATATCTGTTCATTTGCGCTTTATTTTCTATCAATTCATCTTAATTCATTAGTGATATTGTCTGTCAATACCCTTTCTATTTTGCCAGTGATTTCACTATCTATTATCACATTGTTTTGACACAGGTAACAGTTCTGACACGTAGACAAGATATGGTTTATGATATTAGTGCAGCAGTTGGCCTTTCTTTTTGCCTTTGCTTTCATTTGAATACTAATACCAGAACGATGGTAATAGGATATATCAATGGGTAACGTGCTACCAGAACCATTATCTAGAAGTTGTCCCTCTTCATCAACTATTATTTTTATTTGGGCATTCTATTTGTGATATCATTACTGGATATCTCACTCTCACATTGCCTCTATTATAAGACTTGAATGTTTTCGATATTCCAAAGCAATTTAATTTCTCACTGTCATGACAACGCTTATATACATTTCCATCGAGATCCCCATTAATGCTTGTTTCATAGTTCTAACATTTATTCTTGTCAGAATTCAACGCAACAATGATTTTATCATGTGCACACACTTTCTTCAAATATCTCATTTTGACTTTTTTAAAAATATAATGCAGGTGTTTATCCTTCCAATGTGCGAAATTACTGATTTAATAAATACAATAAACTAGGTAGTGTCGATAACCAGCCAAAGAGTACCACTGGGACAGCCGCGTAGTGTCTATGAGGAACCAGAAAGTACCATTGAAAACTAATGGGGGGGGCTTATGGTCAATAGTTGTGGGGGAGTTTATCTACTGTTTTGTATATAATTTGTTTTCGACTGTCCTTCGATTCTACTGTTCAAGAACCTTCCCAAAACATCTATGGTCGTCGTACTACTAGGTGTCTTTTTAATATCTGTACATTAGGTCATAAAGATCAGACTCCTTAGGGAGCGATTTGGAAATGCAAGAAGCCTAATTTTCTGATAAATACTAACATGAAAAGACGCAAATAAGAAAGTAATGGTTGTATTTATACTCACATGAGTAGTACAAGACTTTATACAGGAAAGTCAATTATAAGGGCACTTCTTTCCACTGATACGAAGACTCTGCTATATAGAGCATAGTTAAAATACATCCAAACTTCCAAAAGTTCATAGATTGAGTCTAATTTGAAGTAAGGGTACAATGTTAAACATAGCTCATCACAATTCACCTGTTACTGTATCAAGACTGGAACTAGATTCTTCATAGACTGAGAAACTGACTGCACAAAGACTGATAATAGGCTGCTAATCGACTGACTCCTTTGATGCTAATCCTGACTAAATATAACTTTCGAACTCCCCTAAGGTCACATTAAGGTTACATTACTCGGGATGCGTCGTCTGCATTCCTTTTGAACTAAGATGCTCATAATTTGACAACTTCAAATTTTACATAATTTATTACCATAAAATTGACTTCTCGGAATTCTTCCTGTAAAAAAAGTCTTGTATTCCAATTTTTGATGTCCTACTTTGCATAATCCAGTTGTTCAAAAGTCTTGTAGTCAATATTTTGTCAAGCAACCAATTACAATTTTTTATATTTTCTACAGAATTTCTCATTGCTTAAAGACAGGTGCATCTTTTTTACTAGTGAAACTTTGTTTCTCCATTGGCTACTTTGTTTGCACCTGGGAAACATTGTTCAACATTGGTGCCAACAATCTTATTTAAGCCAGGAATTGAAAGACAGTATTTTTTTTTTATCAGATTCAAAAACACTTTACAAAACCTTTCCAATATTCTTTTATTATCTTAGTTGGGTAGCGAAATTCTTCTTTAGTTGAAGCAAAAAGAGTCATGCCAGATTATTATCATTTTAACCGTTTTACTTGACACGCAAAATAATTCGTTACATAGCAAAAATCAGGGCTAGGCACTTACCGTAAAAATTGAAATCAATACATATTTCGTGGCTATCTTAATTAAGCAAACTGCATGATGCGAATGCCGTGTCTTTTAGCTTAGCGTTCTTTCAGAAAATGGGACTGGTATTTTCTTAGTTATAAATTTAAAAGGGGATTTGACATTTTTCGATCTTTAATTACAGTACATATTTCCCTACCCATTGTTTAGTGACGTCCCCATCATTGTGCCCACTAGGTCTTCTTTCACTTTGTGAATTTCGATTATGTTTCGCTGTTACAGAGTTTATTGATTCAACAATTTAATTTTATGTCGGTTGTAAATTTTACACATTTCTGAATACTTCATGATGTTTATGTTTTCGAAACATTACTTAAAGTCCCTTTACCAAATAGAGTTTCTACTGATTATAAGATTGAATATCTAGATATTGTTTTCCTCCACCTAATACTGAAAATACCTTTACCTGATATGCTAATACTTCTGTATGTCTTAAATATGCTCTTCTTATGTCTAATATTGAAATTATGTCGTCACCTGACATGATAGTAATTCTTCATGAATAAAAGTAAGCGTTCCTAATTTCAAATACTGCATTATAGTTCCACCTGACGCTATACTAATATGATC
>JAQQPU010007844.1:0-37533 GCA_029168905.1 Artemia sp. Kazakhstan ARC1039
AGATATTAGATATTAGTTGAAGTGAATCATTAAATTAGGCTAGATATAGGTTTTACATTAGTTTTGCATGCTAATGTTGAAGTAAATCAATAAATTAGGCTAGATATTAGTTTATTAGTTGAAGATATTAGATATTAGTTGAAGTGAATCATTAAATTAGGCTAGATATTTATAAGTAGTAGGTTTAATGTGTCACTGAGTTATATATTTCTGTATATAACTTATATAGGCCTAGTCAGTGAGTTACACATATTTTAAGTAGTAGGCTAAATATGTCACTGAGTTATATATTTCTGTATATAACTTATATAGGCCTAGTCAGTGAGTTATGTATATTTATAAGTAGTAGGTTAAATATGTCACTGAGTTATTGCCTTTGCAAAACAAAAGTGATCCGTTTGTCTGGCCTCCCCCAGGCCATTCAGCATGTCCCCAGGTGGCGATAGGGGAACGCTCTACAGATATGTAGGGTACCTCCATAGGAGGCATGGACCAAGGGGGGACCGTGTCCCTGGGGGTCCATAATAGAATCTGGGGCACCCTTGCCCGGGGTCATAAATACAGGCGGAGGAGGAAGAAGGCCCCTCAAATGTACACTCAAAAGGGCCCACTTGTTTATCCACAAGTTCCATGAGTTGCAAACCTTCTCCCAGCAATGGGTTAAATTGCATGGTGATGCAGAACACCATCGCGGGAGGATCCTCTATAGGAGGACAACTGTGGCAGGGCGTAAGATCCAGATCTATGGACAACGGCCTCTGCAAAGGGCTGCCTCGACCTTTTCGGGGTACCTGCAAGACTGGGGACCTTGCGGTCAACTCTATTCCCACTTGAGGAGTGGCGCCCCTCGAGGAAATTATAGCCTAGTAAACGACACAGCATTCGCACGGGATTCTGACTAATGGACAATTCTTCTGGGATTGGTATGTTTTGATGGGCGTCTTTGGGCTGAAAAACCTCTTCCTAGCTAATTTATCTATTACGGGTTGCCTCCCCGTAGTAGCATAATATTTGTAGGCATGAATATATAATGAGTCGGAGGTAATAGGCTTGAGATTGTCTGTGCAGGATTTCGACTCTTGTTGATAGAAGAGCATCGCCAAGCGCTGAAAACCATGTTGTGACCAAGATGGGCCCAGGATTGCACAAAGCCTCCATTCATGGAGGTCCCAGGGACTTCTTGCTGTCCGGTTCTAAGCCGGCTTAAGCACTTCGGTGTAGACTTGAGAAGATATGTGATCCCCGTCCTGCACTGGTATCCGGGATCATTGCTTTTCCTGAGGCGAAAAAAATTTCAATGATTTAAAGAACATGAAAATTGGAACTTGGAATGTTACGACATTAAAAAATGACTATCGTATCGACATTTTGACTGACGAATTCAGACGATTCGAACTGGATCTATTAGGAGTTTCAGAAACTCATATCCCAGGGGTAGGAAGCATGAAATTAGGTGATATAGAATTTGTTTACTCAGGCAGGAAGGATGGGTTACATAGACAGGGAGTAGGGCTCATGATGAATAAGGAAGCGGCTAAGTCTTGTTTAGGCTGGGAAGGTATTAATAATAGAATACTAATTGCTCATTTTATGACTAGAAAGTTCAAGGTATCAGTTATAGTAGTATACGCCCCTGTAGAACCGACTGATGGAGATACTAGTGACTCAGATGAATTCTACTTACAGTTACAGGAGCAAATAGACAAGGTCCCAGGTAGAAATATGATGTTATTGCTGGGAGATTTTAACGCCCAGGTTGGTAGAAATAAGGATAGATGGTATCCCAGCTTAGGTAAATTTGGTGTAGGAAAAGAAAACAGTAATGGATACAGACTTTTGCAATTTTGTAGGTATAACAATCTAGTTATAACCAATACGGTGTTTGGTCATAAAATGGCTCATAAGCTAACATGGTATTCACGTGATGGTAAGACAGCAAACCTTATTGATTATGTTATAGTAAATCGAAGACTGGCAGGATCAATACAAGATACTAGGGTATATAGGAGTGCTGTTATTGATGTTAAAAGTAAAGATCACCATCTAGTAGTGTCAAGGGTTAATTTAAAGCTGAAATATCGGAAGGGTAATTACCTCCCGGGAAGTTATGATGTTAGTAGACTCCAGGATGAGAATTTGAGAGAAACTTTCCAGGAACAGTTGAATACTAAACTTGAGAGTTTAAAATTTGATAATGTGGAAGATGGTTGGAATAATTTTAGAAAAATAATTTGTGAAGTTGCTGAAGGTGTATTAGGGAAGAAAGCTAGAACTGCAGCTAAGAATATTAGTGAAAAAGCTTTAAGTTTAATAGAAAAGAGAAAGGACTAGTACAAGAATTATCTGAGTGATAGATCACATGAAAACAAAAGAAATGTAAAGAAAGTGGAGAAAGCATTGAAATATGAACTAAGGAGGTGTGAAGTGGAGGCCATGGATAAAATTGCCGAGGATTTAGAAGATGCAGCTAGACGGCATAATAGTAAAATATTGTACTGGCACGTTAACAAATTGAGAGGTAGTAGTCAATCCGGACTTGTCCCAGTTAAAGATAGGAATGGGGTGGCAATTAGCGATAAGACAAAAGCTAAAGCGAGATGGGCCGAACATTTTGAGAATTTGCTTAACCGAGATAGAGTTGCAGGAAAAAATATAGAGGAAAATGAAAAAGTTTGTGATACCTTGGATGTGAAGGAAGATTTGTTTTGTGAGGAGGAATTAGAAACAGTACTAAAAGGATTAAAGAATAATAAGGCTCCAGGTGCTGATAGGGTAGTAAATGAGTTTCTTAAATATGGTGGCTCTGAGGTTAGAAATAAGTTATTGGAGATTATGAATATGATTTTTGAAAAAGGGGAAGTACCTAATGATTTTAGGAAAACCTTAATTAAGCCACTTTATAAGAAAGGTGATAAAAGTGAGTGTGGTAATTATCGAGGCATTAGTCTGGTCTCTGTAGGTAGCAAATTGCTTAGTAATATGATACTTTTTAGACTGAGAGATGCCGTAGACAAAGTTTTAAGAGAAGAGCAGTGCGGTTTTAGAAAAGGTAGAGGATGTGTTGACCAAATTTTCACTCTTAGGTTAATAATTGAGAAGTGCCTAAGTTTTCAAACACCTTTGGTCCTCAGTTTTATAGATTATGAGCAAGCGTTCGATTCTGTTGATAGAGGAGCTTTAGTAAAGGTTTTATCCTTGTATGGTATACCAGACAAATACATTAAAGTGATTAGTGCTATGTACGAGAATAACACTGCTGCGGTTAAGGTAGGAAATGAGGTTACCAGCTGGTTTTGTATTAAATCAGGAGTTAAGCAGGGTTGTGTTCTATCCCCCTTTATATGGATTATTTTGATGGACTTTGTTTTAAGGAGCACAGGAAAGGCAACGGGAGACCACGGAATCAAATGGGGAGGAAAAAGTCTCCTGGACTTGGATTATGCTGATGATTTAAGCATCCTAGATGAAAGTGTGAGCAAAATGAATGAAGTTTTAGAGGTTTTGCGAGTTCAGGGTGCTAGTATTGGTTTGAAAATTAATGTTAGGAAGACCAAGTCACTAAGGCTAGGAATAAGTGAAGATGAAAAGGTGACGTTGGGTAATGAAAAGATTGATCAGGTGGGCAGTTTCACTTACCTTGGTAGTATTATTAGTAAAGATGGTGGGAGCAGTGAAGATGTTAAAAATAGAATAGCCAAGGCTCAGGGTGTTTTTTCACAGTTAAAAAAAGTCTGGAAGAATAGGAAGATAAGTCTGCAAACCAAGATTAGAATCTTAGAAGCTACAGTGATGACAGTGGTCAAATATGGCTCTGAAGCATGTAAGCTCCGAAAAGCGGATGAAGATTTGCTAGATGTTTTCCAGAGAAATTGCTTAAGGATTGTTCTGGGTACCCGGCTGACTGACCGTATTTCAAACAATAGGCTATACGAAAAATGTGGTTCAATACCGCTTTCTAGGTCTATAATGAAAGAAAGGTTGAGGTGGTTAGGGCATGTTGTTCGGATGAAGGATGACAGATTGCCGAAGATTGTTCTTTTCGGCCAACCATCTAGGGCTAAACGGAAAGCAGGTCGTCCCCGTCTGGGTTGGGAGGACGTCATAAAGAAAGATTTAAAGGAAATGGGAACTTCGTGGGCGGGTGTAAAAAGGGAGGCTTTGAATAGATTGGGGTGGAGGAGGAGCGTGCGTAGCTGTGTTGACCTCAGGCGGCTTGGTGCTGCGATGAGTTGTTGTTAGTTAGTTAGTTATTGTGTCGTTTTTGAATCTCATCTAGAGTTAAAAGATCGGCTTGCATTATATGCAGTGAGAAAAAGGCTTTAGTTTGTCAATATTGTTTGCCACGAATCCTGTGATTTTGATGTAGAGTGTAACTCAGTTCATTTTCTAGATACTCTTTTGCATTTTTAAAGTGTTGTTGACATCGCCACTGACGTCAGAGGCAACTTTAGAAAGTGTTGTTGGGGAACTTAGACTTCCCACTTCACCAATATTTTCATAGACATGTTTTAAAACTTGAAATATTTTGAATGCAAACACGTAGTGTAGTGCCCGCTACCCTTTTGCACACTGAAGGGTGGTGTTTGTGACGATGAGTTGGTATCATTACGTCTTCACTTTTGTCTAGCCACCACCATCGGTTTTGTCAAATCATTGCTTCTGCTGTTGCTACTACTGCTAGGAGTGCTAGTATTTTCCAAGATTGATTTAAAATGTCCTTCTTGTTCTTCATCTTTTTTAAATGGTATTGCTGTTGTTAGAGGGTTGACAGCTCTACTATATTCTTTTAATTTCTTTAGAATTTGCTTATTGCCAATAACATTGCCAATAAGACTTTTTGGGGAGTTGGATGTATTTAGAAAGCTGTATAGATGATTGTTAAATGATAAAAGTCCTTTACGATTTGTAACCATATCACAAATGAAATCAAGTAGATTATAACTTTTTCGCTGAACTATAATTCGTTCCCCTGTGCTATCGACTTGAACTTGACGATCATGACTTTCCAACATGAGATATGTTAATACTCTTTTACTCTGCTCACGATATGTGTGCGGCAGTAGATTTCCAATAATGGACACTATTGAATGCAATTTCTTCTCCTTTGATTGCATTGTTGTTGAAGAATCTTGAGGAGATGTTTTACTTTTTGGGGCGGGGGTGTGGTGGTGGAGGGGGATCAATGACACTTACATTGACGGGTCTCTCATAATAGGGTTTATATTTGTCCATGCGACGAAGTGCATCTTGAAGTAAAACTAGGTTTTTATCATCGGCAATATTTTCATCATTAATGAATTTGCTTAGGTTGTCATAAAAGTGTTCAATTGGTGAAAGGACAAGTTCTATAGGAGTCAATTTGTAAGGTTTAGCCATCTAGAGAAAACTGTTTACAAGTTCTGCTATTATTGGCAGTAAACGTGTAAAAAAAGCTACCGCCCGCTTGAAGGAGACGTTTTCTTTCAAAACATTTTCCTTTGTTTTTGCAAGCCAAGGCACGTATAGTGGAACGATATTGCTTTGTCTGTTGTCTAACACCTTCTGGCAACTGTATATTGCCCTCGTTTAAATTTAAACAAAGTTCAGATATTAGATTAATAAATTCTTTGTCAACACCATGTTTTAGTATGGCCTTCCAAGGTGGTGGTTTTGAAGTGCTTTGAACGGAAAATAAGTGTCTATTTTTGTGTAGTTTCTTCAGTGTCATGACGGCAACTAATAGCCTTTTCTACTGTTCACCCGAAGATATACTGTAATTTCATTTTCAGAAATATCTGTGACTGCAAGCAAATCCTCGGGTGTATTCTGATTAAGATCTAACATAATGTAGCCGTTGGGCTTATTTGTTGCCTGGCTGTACGCTGAAAGTAGAAATTTTGGAGCACCGGGATATATTTGTTTATTGAGAGTTATTCGCGAACTTGAATCACGCACAACTTCATAGATATTATAGTTGGTGCAGTTCAAAGCAAAGGTCCTTATACACTTGCTCTGATGAAACAGATTGTGTAGAACTAGAGTTATGGAAATGTGTTTATGATGCGAGCGAACAGTAAACAGTTGTAGCATTTCCCGTGACCATTATTAAATGGATTCAGCTAAATCATCAATGATCAGCCATGAGTTTGGTTCAATGCGATTCAAAACATGAAGTCCTCGTATGAATTGTATTGGTATAGATGTAGCACAACAGCAATAGCTTTTATTTGATCATACGACTTTTGCCAAATACTTTAGAAAAAGCAATTTTTTTCGGTTTTTCCAAAAACATTTTATTACAATTTTTAATTATTTTAGCTAAAAGTGTCGTTTTCCCGACATTGACGGACCACAGAGTAACGATCTGAAGGGTGTTTTAAATTGATATATATTACTGTTGGTTTAGTTGGACTACAACTAACTGTAAACAATACTTGTCTAATGAATAAATAATAATTTCCCAGAGACTAAAGCAGCGTTCTATACCTGGTACGATATTTAATAGCAACAAGAACAACAACGATTTAAGAATCATATTTTTTCTTTTATTAGCAACACTTTTTGTGCAACAAAGACAATAGCAAGAGAACAGAACAACAACATCAATTTAAGAATTATATTTATCTTTTAATAGCAACAACAACAACAACTACAACATGTATTTTAAATAATGCATGCACTTAATATCACTTAATGTATTTACAAAATTTAAAAGATGGGAATCCCCCTCGGGGCCAGAGGCCAGTTCAGGACTCCCCCCCCCCCAGAGGCCGTCTAGGCTGGGGTCGGACGCCCTATCGCCCGGGGTCCGGAAATCTTGGGGGCGGCCCGCTTCGGTGGAAAAAAGAATCTGTACACAATAGCAGCAAAAGTTAAATGTCGATGATGATTATGATGATGATGACGAAGATATTAGCAAAATGGAACGTATATTATAGGGAAATTGTTGCCCATCAACCCACCCACCAAGTAATAGTAGTATTTTTGAATTTAAGTTGATTTATCCAGACCGAGTTGTTTTCTATAGTCCAAACATTCAACTTGATCTGAAATATGGTAGTGACCATGGGGGAGTACCTTCAGACCATCCTCGTGTACATCGACCTTGTCGGATATGCAAGACATGACATTTTTTTCCCACTCTAATAGTTTAGTTTTGAATTTTAGATGGAATGGACTATCACAAAGTTCGTTCATCAATGTCTGGCTATGGTCTTGGTAGTTGATTTGCTAAGCTGTTTCGCTCTGCACTACCACTGGCCAAAAAATATACTGTACCGGCTGAGACAGATTTTGCATCCTCTACACTATACGATTAGAGCTCTGGTAAGGATTTAAAAAAAAAGTGCTTCGGACAATCTTAGGTCCAGTGCGCGAACCCATGGTGAGCAATTGAATTCTCGATAAAAGAAAAAGGTTTAAAAAGGTTGAGAAAGAGTGAAACACTCATCAGTCTCTGAAAACCTGAAAAGTCCCAATTCTGAAAACCTCGGGGAGATAACAGACAACCTCGAATACCTACCCTCATCTTTGCGGCTTTTTCTTAACACTCTGTTCGTAGGAGACAAAACAGACAGGAAGGTTGCGTCAATAGGTCAGTGCATGTTACAAGCCTGTCGGCCAAAGGCAATCAGACCACCTCTTCAGATTGGATTAGCTGTCCAGTTGCATCATCAGTTTGGTAGTCGCTTTCTAATTGACATGCTCAGTGCTATGGGTTTCAGCTCATCATATTACGAAACGAAGCTCTTCGAGCGTAACGCTTTGGTTTCTAAGAGCATAAACATAGAGGGTCTGTAAGGAACTTTTTGCATGCAGCACATAGCTGATAACGTCGACCACACCGTCCGAACCCTTGATGGTAACGGCACTTTTCACGGCATGGGCATAATTGTTTCTGTGACGCCACTATTGAGGTCTTCAACAGTACTTGAGAGGAGAAAGTTTGTTACGTCAAGGCAGATAACTGAACCGAACCGAATTCCCATTAAGTATCTCAGACAGACACTAGGACAACCTAACCTTCTGTACGATCCGCTACCACGGGCTTCGATTCTGGATCCCTCAAAATCAGGTCAAAAACAAAAGACATCACTCATGTCAAAGAAAAGAAGGAAGAAAACAACTACTACAAAAAGTATTAGAAAAAGAAGCCCAAGGAAGAGAATTTTTAGCTCGAAACTGGATTTCTTTTCATAGACTGAACAATGGCATATCTACCGCATAAGGATTCCCATCCTCCAATCACTTCACCTTTAAATCTATTCAATGCAGAAAATGTTGATGTGAGTGTAAATCATGGGTACTATGAATTCTATCCACAACAACCGCTCTCCGATAATATCCACTTTCAAATTTATTCCTATGAAGATTACTTTATGGACATGTATTCGACATTTATAGATTAACATGTGATAGCCAAGAAATCCGACAATGGAATGCCAATCGGTGCTAATGGAATATCCTATGAAAATTTTATATTACGTAATTTATTTTGACAAATCAGTGTCTACATTAATAGAACACTGGTGGAAGGAACTGGCGATCAAGGAATTGAGGGACTCCTCCAATGGATATGAATATATTACAGATATTAATAGTACAGATGCAGTTAAAATGCTACAACTAGTGAATTACATCTTGTTGGAATAATATATCCTGAGATATATAATATACCCCAATGGTAACCACCAAATATTAAAGTAGCTATAAAATTGACGCTTGCTCCATCCAATTTCATTTTACGAAAGGAACTTCCTGCCAATCCCGTTATAATTCTCTCTCTCTCACCTCGGCAATACTACATATACAAAAGCAGCAGATTATGAGTTCTGTTTCTTTGGCAGTGCAAAAACTGAGAGCCAGTGGAAATAATATTAAACTACTTTTTCCTCATATCATTACCAATCAACGTCATATTGCAACAGGAATGCGCACCTTCACCGACTCATCCTTTATCAATGGTGAAATTCCATCAAAATTAGCATTGGCATTTGTAAAAAGTGCTAGTGCGATAGGTTCTTGGACAGGATGCCCACATAAATTTGAGATGTTTGGATTGTATCTCTTGTATGTAAAGTAAATAGAATCCAACTCTACAATCTATGTTTTTCTACAATCAACTCTAAATCCTAATAGACATTTATGAGTTGACAATGCAAACCCTAGATCATAATTCACAACTAATTAAAAATAGTATAACCGAAGAAATATTCACTAAAACACATGGTATCATTGTACTAGACATGTATTGCACTCAAGATATGAGTATAGTACGAACGGGGAGTGTGCGTTTAGAGTGTAAATTTGCTGACCCATTACCTGAGAGTATCGCACTAATCTCGTTAAATCAGTTTGAAACCGATTGGGAAATCACTCCCGACGGCATTGTTCTACTAGACCTTGCACCATGAACACTAGTCAAATAATCAGTGTATTTAATATGGACCCCTACATGGCCAAATACAGATCCTATTGTATACCATCGGACTTCCTTGGAAGAATTCAAAGTTCAAACAATACCATTATCATTTTTAATAGCGGTCGATCGACTCTGAAGACAGGTTGTTGGCTGTGCATCTATCACACAATGAAAACTATTGAATTTTTTCTATCTTCTTGGCCTACCCTATACATTCTACACTCCACACATCAACAATTATATTGAAAACAATGGGAAAACTATTATTCAAAATCAGAAAGATTGCAGGATCTGACGACTAAAAGCTGTGGTTTCCATGCGCTACTATTTCGTCTTCAGATGTCTTGGTTATACTTACAAGCAGTTTCTCAACATTCACGTAGACAATCCACGTCTGAATGACTTTATGGTGGAAAATATACTCTCAGACCTGTATAACATTGATTTTAGTTCCCTACGAGTAAAGTGTTTTAAAAATGTATATAAATTTGTTCACTAATAAAAAAAATACATATATACACAGCAACAATGTCTTTATTCATCACTTTAGATTTCTTCTTCTGTGTATAGGCAACTGTCGAGAACTACTAATGCTGGTAGATTATTTGAATTCACTGTATATTGATCTTGGTTGGTTGCAAAGTCAGGATCACATTTTCTACAGTACAATGTAACTTCACTCTTATCATATCTCTTTGTCAATGATACTATTTGCACTCATATTGTAAAATTCACGTGTTTCAATTTTATTCTATATGAAGCAATATCACATACAGTGTTTTCAAATGGTGAACCACATTCTGTAACATCCAAATAAAAATCACTAGTTAATTCAATACTATCAGCCAAACAACATCGTTTTCATGCGAGCCCGTTAAAATATAAGTGAATTATGCACCAGTTGTGACGTAATAGACTAGATGCTATTAATGTGATTATCTCCTTGGATGGTGCTAATTTGGTCTTACAACTAAAATGGACATAATTGATAATGGATTAACAACTAATTGATAACGGATATAGCAACTTAAATATAATTATACACCTTCTCTGGCGCATTAAACTAATTGATATTAGTGTGATTGTGTTCTCGGCTGGTTTTTCCCAATTTGCTTTAAAAATTTAAATGGGTAAAACTATGAAAAGACATACGGATCTAGAATCCACTCGTGGATCCACTGATTGAGCAACGATATATGAATCAAGCTAAAGCCACGCAACAAATATTCAACAAATATTATCAACTGTGACAAACATTCAGGCAGAAATACAAGGACTGAGAAGTGAAATGTTCAGAGGTGAGATAAGTAATCTATCATCAAGGAACCAAAATTTGGAAAGTTCAAAAAACGTTCACGATGACGCAATCGCTAATCTACAAAAGTAGGTTAAGGACCTCCAACTATCAGCGAATCAGTCCTATGATAACTCTAGCCTTGCACCCTTAAAAAATAAAGTACTGATCTTAGAAAAGACTAACCGACGAAGTAACGTTATAGCTTGGAGCCTAAGGTGTTTGACAAAAGGAGAGGGCGTGGAAAAAAATTGGTGAATTATTGCGGAAATTACATATTCAATGTGAATTCCAGGTCACTGAATTAAATGAAAAAATTTACTAAAATGCAACTCACAACTATAAGGATAAGTTTCCGATTTGGCAAGCAAACAAACTACTTCGCGATCAAACTTTTAGGAAAAAAACCTGCATGGATAATTGTCCCGATATTGTGTGAATTAACATTACAGGGGCTCGTATCTGAATGACATGATATCTTCCACGAAAATAAACCCATTTAGTGTGAGTTTTAGTGCTTTTAGTTTTTTGTGGGAGAGCCATGGGGGGTGCTCCTTGGCGTGAGGACAATACACGTTAATGGTTAGTCAAGCTCATGTGATCCCTGTATATAAGCTGGAAGAATTTGGAAGAAATTCAGCCCTTTTTAGCAATGTATTTCAAACGCCCCTAGCACATGATAATAATGCAATTTTAAACTCTTTTTTAGTCCCCCCTATTAAATATTTGTTTTCTCATGAAATAGTTCATAAAAACCCAAATATGAGGAAAATATCTTTTTGGAACTGCTGTGGATGGAGGAGCAGGCAAGGTGCAATTGAAAATTTTTTATTTGGGTCAGGTACGGATATTCTTGGAGTTTGTGAAACATTTTTAGATGGAAGCTCGGCAAACAAAATGAATATTAGTGATTTCCAATTTTTTCTTGTAAGTGGAAATTGAAAAAAACAAGGTGGTTTAGCATTACTTGTCAAAAATTTTATTCCGGCATGGATGAAAGAAGAATTTCTATGTCTGAATACTGAGATGATTTTTGAAAGATGTATTGTTGAATGTTTTTACCAAATAATGAAAAAAATTTAACTGATGTAATTTATCGCCCTCCCTCATCTAGCATGGCAGACTTCATTGACAAATTTTAGAATATGTTAAGTATAATATAAAATTTTCGACTGCCATTTTTCATCCTTGGGGACCTCAATATGGACTTAATGAGATGTCTCCCCTCAAGTCAGCAAAGAATTTACCGACATGTCCTTCAATTTTTTGAGTGTAACCTTTCTCATGGGATGAACTCAGTACGTTTTATTCCGACAAGAATAACATACTCTTCTTTTTCTCTGAATGATAACATTGTTGCATCTTATCCATGTGAGGTTACATTCGTGGTTATGGAAGATACATCTGATCACTGTATTTTAATATCTGATTTCAAAGCACAAAAGATAGTAATAAAGAAAATCCCGTGAATAGGAGAAAATTCTCACAAGTAAATATGAATGAACTGAAATCTAATCTTAGCAATCTAGATTAGAGTGAAGTTACTAATGAGAATGACCCAAATACTTCCTTAGATATACTTTATCTAATTTTGAATGAAGAACTGGACCTTCACTACCCATTTAAAACTATATATCGAAAAAACAACATTGCCTAAAAAACCTTGGATAAGTGTATCACTTTTAAAATCCATCAAGGAAAAAATTCGACTGTATAAGATAAAAATGAAATACCCTTCGGCTCATACAACGATTCAAAAGTTATAAAAATTTGCTGGTTAAAATTCATAGAACAAATGAACAAATCTATTATGAAAATTCATTTACGAAATCTGATTCACCTCGGACTACATGGAATTTAATCAAGGAAAAAATTGGAAATAATACTAAGAAACCACACCCCGAAGTGATCATAAATGAAAATTTTGTTGAATTGAAGTGGAAGGATATTGTTGCAGATTATTTTTGTAATTACTTTTCTCATATCAATACTAGTATTGAATTGAATTCCCCGGAATCTCCGTTTTATTCATATAAGGATTATATCCCGCCATCTGAAAATTCTAGTATGTTCCTGGCCCCTGTTAATTTCGGTGAGTTCCAGAAAGTAATTATGAATTTAAAAAGTGGCAATTCCTTAGGTCTAGATGGGCTCTCCATAAACATTCTGAAAGAACTTGCTTCTGTAATCCATGTTCCGTTGCTCCACATTTTAAATGCATCTATATCATCAGGGATCTTTCCAGAAGGTTGGAAATCTCTACGAGTTATTCCAATTCATAAGAAAGGTGATAAGACAGATATAGGCAACTATTGCCTAATAGCTATTCTTTCCCCAATATTCAAGGTTCTAGGAAAAATTATTCAAAAAAGAATTGTTTCGTATTTTGATAAAAGGAATTTATTTACTAAAAATCAGTTTGAATTCAGGTCGGGTGATTTTACTGAACAAGCTAATGCTGCGCTAATTTTAGAGAATAATGATTCACCAAATGATAATAATCCTGTGTCTACTCTTTTCTATGATATAAAAAAGGCATTTGATACGCTAAACCACAAAGTTTTGCTGGAGAAAATTAATAACACAGGTATTTGAGGTAAAGGCCTCGATCTAATAAAATCTTACCTGCATGGTCAAAAACTTTTGGTAGAAATAAATGGGCACCTGTTAATCCATATTGCTATTGATGATTTTGGAATCCCCCAGGGATCAATATTAGGACCATTTCTATTTTTCATTTATATAAATGACCTTCCAAGGTGTTTGACCCAAGATAATAGCTTAGCAGTAATTTTTGCAGATGATGCGGCGGTGATAGTAAAAGCTAAAACTCCATCTTTGTTGGTTAAGAAAATGGCGACAGCAATGATACCTAGCTCCAAATTTTTCTAAAACTGAATTCATGATTTTTAGGAGGTCACAGCGAACAGTAAATAAAATTACCATAGAAGAGTTAATTGTAAATCAAAGTAGGATAAAAAGAGTTAAATCATTTTGTTAAATAGGGATTATTCTCGATGAGCTTTTATCCTTCCGGAAAGATTCCGATTATTTGAGTTTGAAACTTGCCCATAACTTTGGCTGTCTTCATAGATTGAAACATGTGTTTCCTTTTTCCATCCTTAAAATTTTATACCATTCTATAATTGAATCTTATCCAAATTATTGCCCTGTAATCTATCTCAACACATTTTCGGTCCATTGGAACCTCTTCAGATAATTCAAAATAAGGCAATTAGAATTCTGGGTACTTTTGTTCATCGCCCAATGAGGCTTCAAAATCTATCGGAAACTCAAACTTTATATGTTAAACAACTGAAACTGTGTTAAACTTTAATCTTAAACAACTGAAAGACCTGCATACAGCAATGCGGTATTATGATATTCAATCTTCAACAAATTATTTCTCTGATTTGGGTATAATTGAGACTCCCATTTCTCCTGCCCACCCCGTCCGCTCAAAGAGGTATCGTCTTCCTCCAATTAAATCAGAAAGAGCTAGATTCTCAATTAGATATTAGATTCCTCATAGTGTAAATGAACTTAATTTAGTAGAAATGTTCCCAAGTTTCAAGAGCAGATCTTCTTTGTAAAAACATTTTGAAAATGGTTCTTTGTCTGGATTTTGGGATTGATGAATAATTGATCTTAGTATGAATTGTGTTGTGGTGTTCTTGCACTGGGGTTGCCTCATCTGTTATCTCCTACCTTATATATTTTTTTGTTGTTTAGGTTATATCCTATATTTGTTATTTCGGCATTTTCTCATATTTGTTTATGGTCGACACATCGAGCCCTGCTCTCCATCAACCAGTTTAGAAATTTATTTGTCATGTTTTTTTGTCAATAAAAGATCTTGTCTTGTCTTGTCTTGTCTAGGCTTATAGTCATAATAGTTAGTATCGTCACAACGATGACATAGAAACCAAATTGTCTTGTAACCCCAACAATTAAATCGTAGACCTGATTCTTCCTCCCAAAATAATTTAAAACCCCGACGATACCAATCTCGTAGAAATAAACTAAAATCTCGTTTAGGGTTCTTTCCAATCATACCAGGATAAGTATTCTCCCACTGATCACATTTGTCATAGTGACAATTGGAGCGTAGTTGCCCTTTGCTCCATTTCTCACAAGTACAATTCTCACAAGATGACCAGCTGCCAAGAGAACATGTATAGAACATTTTTTTTGGTTTCCAGTGTCAACTCTCTAACAGCTAAAATGAAACTGATCTACGTTTGATAAATTCAGAGGGAGGAAAGAGATAGGAGTAACTCTGTGACGTTACATAACCTGTTTTGAAGAAAGAGAGTCATCTAGATAGAATCTATGGCGATCTTTTCAAAAGTATATCCACGATATTGTTTTGGTTTGTTTCAATTAATATGTCAATTAATTGAGTAAATGCTTTTGAGTCACGTCCTAAAAGCTGCATACAATAGTCCAACGATGGAGAATCATTTTCCATCATATTGCCAATTGTTCTTTGAGAAAATATTTTCCGTTGAAGAAATAACTCGAGAAAATTGTCATCTAGAATCCAACATTTTTCCATAATCACAAGATTCGACATATTTCTCTCTTTCTCAAATTCATTCATTTTTTCAATCCTAACACTCTCACTGCTGACTCTAGACCAACCACAATTTGTTCTACTTCAAGAATAATCAATAACCTACTTAGAAAAAAATTAACTAAAAGAAAGGGAGCATTTTCGATTTCGAAACAATTTTATTGTTTGTGAGCGATATTGCAACAATAATATATTAAATATACTCAATTACTGATATGACTTATTGTCCTCAATATGCTTCAATATTGCATTTAAAGCACTTTGAAGTCTATTTATATGTACTATATCGACTTTCGCAGCGAAGTCCTCCAACTTAAATTTAATTGGAAGTCTCCAAAATTTAAATTGGTCCTCCAAAATTTAAGCGAAGTCCCCAAAATTTAAATTGGTCCTCCAATTTAAATTTACTCAAAGATAACAAGTATCTTGCATATACTTCATCCCACTCAAGACAAAGTCGATATCCTCTTTTGATTTCTACCGCAGTGTTTGGTACTCTTGTATCATTTCTGCTGCTACTGCCGGCTCCACTATCAACTTTTAATAGCGTAAACATGCCACTCATTATTGGAAATATATATATCTTGACTAGTAAATAAAACGAGTATAGTCAAACTGTTCTCACTCCTTGAATTCTATTCTCACACTAATAACAACTATACTGAAAATCCTTTTGCTTTTATTAGTTGTGGTTGCTATGAGCGTTTGCTAAGAGCTCTTGGGGCTATTACGTAAATCCAAGCTAAATTCCTAACACTCTGGTGATGTCACTCCCGTTCGTATTGTAGCCCACTGATTGGCCTAGAAATTGTCTTGTGATCCTTTCCCGTTCCTTTTCGCGGTCGGCTTAATACCTCTCCCCCTACTAAAAAAGTACTGAATAGATACCACTGTATCTTGACTGCTTCGTCAATTACCAAAACATTCTTCAGACGTGGGCTCAGGCCCAGGGACTCACAACCAGTTTTCAGACATTTGAATTTGTATTTACACTCCATCTAGCGGAAATTGTTTTTGCCACAATATCTCTGAGCAGCTGGAGGTGGTTGACCTAGTTTTCTCTAGAGCTACTGGTCATACTGCAGCTGCGCAAGATAAAATTATTGACATGCAAACTGAAAAAGCTTTTGATGTAAAGTTTCATAAAGCAAAAGAATTTTCTCTCACTGAAACATTTTGCAGAATTTTCAAAATTCTGGTTCCTCATGAAAAAGACCAAAGAGTGTGCAGTAAGTAGCTTCCAGCTTAGCTGATTTTGTATCCGTTTCAAATTTGGGAAAAAATGACCCTTATGAAGTGAAAGAATCAACTAAAGATGTTATTAGAAGGGATTATTTTCTCGTGATAGACAGATTCTATTCTGAATTTGAAAGCCGCTTCATGAATGATCTTTCACTGTTTGAATCAATCTCTGCGTTAGATCTTGATCTGTCGCACTTTGTCAATACGAACTGACTAGCTAGTGTGGCAGCGCATTACAAAGAAGTTGCATTGACATAACTCTGTTTGCCTCGAAAACAGATCTTGTGAGAAGATACATCGACTCCTTAGGCAGTAGGCCAAAAGATCTCTTAGAAATTCATAATTTTGTGAAGGCAATGTTGCTAGCATATTTTCGAAGTTTTGAAAATCATACAAATCTTGATTACTCTGCCTATCACAACGGCTTGTAATAAGATTCTTCTCTAAATTAAATCTGATTGAAGCCTATTTAAGATCGACAATGGGTGAAGAAAGCCTCGGTGTTCTGATGTTGGTGTTTAGTGAAAACAATTTGTGTGAAATCATTGGATTCTGAGGCTATCGTTGGTATTTTTGGAAAAACGAAACCTCGTTGGTTCCCAATTTTGCAATAAAACTGTGAATTACTTTCAAACTTAAGTTCTTTGTATTTATTAAAAACTTTTAAATTGATTCTTACTATTATTAGTTGATTATGGGAGAGGCCTGTGCTAACCACTTTGAAGCAGCGCTGCTCTTAAGAAGCTGTGAGCCGACCATATTTGGGGGCCCACAGAGGTTGCTTATGCCCCCCTCCTTTAGTTCCAAATTGAAATGACGCGACGGTTATACAGTCTTTACCTTTGGGCTTTGGGGGGCATGGCATCCCTTGAGGCATAGCTGTTAGAATTGAGAAGTTTCAATTTCCAATTGAATAAGCCCTTTCTTTTCTACAACCACTCCTTCAATACAAAGAGTTCTGGTCTAAAACCTAAGAAAAAATAATACATTGTGCCCACATCGCTCTTTACTTAAGCAACACTATTGCGCTGCTTATGATAAATCCTGCAAGTAAACAATGGACAAATTTACAGTATGAGGGTAAAGCCTCCTCACAGCATACCTTGAAAGTTTCAACCTGATACCCTTGGGCGTTCCTTCAATATTGCTGATACTCCTTTTTCGCAATCAGTAAGGAAAACACCTGTTTTGGTTGCGCTTGGCACCCTTCAAAACATTTTCTTAAAGTTTTACCGTGATAAGAATTTTTTACGACCACAGATTTCCATTAAAACATTATATGCCCTAAGGGCATAATTTACAACCCTTGCACTGAGGGCTGTGGAGGGGGGGGGGTGTCATATTCAAATACATAATTTCCAGATCTTTCAACTACGCTGAACAAAATGGCTATTTCAAAATTTGTATTATATGTTTTTTGGGAGTCGATGGCAGTGGAGGGGGCTGGTTGTCCTCCAATCACTTATGACTAAGAAAAAGGGCAGTGGTCCTTTCACTTTCCAATCGAATCAGCTCTTTTTGAAGTTTCTAAGACAACAAGTGGCTATCCCAAAATTTCTATCAGTTGCATTTTGGGAAAATACGAGGTGTAGGGCAGGGATCCGCCCTTTGAGGGTAGTCGTCCTCAAAGACATAATTCCTGGACCTTTCGACTATTTTGAATAAAATAACAATCTAAAATTTTGATTGGATGTGTTTGGGGAAAAAGGTGGGCATGTGAGGGGGTTAGTTGTCCTTTAATCTATTCTAATTGTTAAAAAGAACACTACCCCTCTCAGTTTCCAATCGAATGAGCTCTTTTTGAAGTTTCTACGACAATGCCTTTAATAAGAAGTGCCCTAGTCTGAAACCAAAAAAAAAATAATACAAAAGTACATTTTGTCCACGAGCCTCTTTACTTAGGCAGCGCTATTATGCTGCCTATAAAAATCCCGCATGTAAACAATGGACAAATTGTCTAATTTTCAAGCTTTGCCTTTGGGCTTTGGGGGGAATGGCATCCCTTGAGGTTTGGCTATTAGACTTGAGAAGAAGGGAAGACAAAGAGGGCAAGAAGGGGAGAGTGTTTTCTCTTCAATCTCTCTTCAACGTCCCCGCAGCATACCTGAAAATTTTCAACCTGATACCCTCAGACGTTTCTTTAATATTGCTGATATTCACTTTACACAACAAGCAAGGACAAAGCCTTTTTTAGTTGCGTTTGGCAGCCCTTTCAAAATTTTCTTATAGTTTTACCGTAATAAGAATTTTTACGATCACCCTTTCCACAAAAACCGTATATTACAACCCTTGCGCTGACGGCTAGGAAGGAAAAAGGTTTGTCATCCTTAAAAACACCTGCCTGTGTGTCAGACTACTTGTTTGCCTGTCTCTATGTCTGTCTTTATGTGTTTTTGGGTCAGACTATGCGTGGTTTTTATGGTTAGGAGTGGATTTCTATGCACTAATCGTGACTTCTAAGGATTGTTCTAGATTTCTACGTATTGACCTCTTCATTTCTTCCAATTGGTCTTGATGTATATGGTTTGGTCTGGATTTCCAGGGTTTGCCCACATTTTTATGAATTTATCTGGATTATGCATTGGTTATGTTTTCTATGAATTCGTTCGGATTTCTTTGCATTGGCTGTGATTTCTATGGATAAATCTTGATTTCTAGAATTTGGTCTTGATTTTTATGAGTTTGCCAGGATTCTATGTGTTGGTCTTGATGATGTGTTATCTAAGGATTGTACTGGATTCCTACGTATTGACCTCTAGATTTCGGGGGGTTAATCTTGATTTTTATGGTTTGGTCTGGATGTCTATGCATTGATGTCTTGATTTCTATGTTTTTGTCTGGATTTCTATGGTTTGGTCTGGATTTTTACACATTGATCTCTTGATGTCTTCCGGTTGGTCATAATTTTTAGGATTGGCCTTGATTTTTAAGGTTTAGTCTGGATCTTTATGGTTCGGTGTAGATTTTAATGCACTGGTCATGATTTCTAAGGATTGTTCTGAATTTCTACATATTGATCTCTTGATTTCTTCGTATACGTCTTCATGTCTATGGTTTGGTCCGGACTTCGAGGGTTGGCCCTGATTTTTATGAATTCATCAGGTTTTCTATTCATTGGTTATGATTTCTATGAATTCCCCTGGATTTCTATGCATTGGTTATGCATTGATTCTATGGGATTTTTAAGGATCGGTCTTGATTTCTACAGTTTTTTTTTATTTCTATGATTTGGTCCGGATTTCTATGTATTGTTCTTCATTTCTAATGATTATTTTGGATTTTTCCATATTGATCTCTTAATTTTTGGGAGTTCGCCTTGATTTCTATGAGTTAGTCATAATTTCTATAGGGTCGCTCTAGATTTCTACATATTGACCACTTGATTTCATCGGTTTGGTCTTGATTTTTATGAGTTCGTCAGGATTTCTATGTATTGGTATTAATTTCTAAGGATTGTTTTGGATTTCTACATATAGATCTTTTGATTTCTTTGTATTGGTCTTGATGTCTGTGTCTTGATGTCTTGATGTCATGATGTCTAGGTTTGGTCTGAATTTCAAGGATTGGTCCTGATTCTAATGAATTCATCCAAATTTCTAAATTTCTGACTTTGATTTTTACAGCTTAGTCTTGATTTTTATGGTTTGGTGTAGATTTCTTTGCACTAGTCATGATTTCTAAGGATTGTTCTATATTTCTACATATTGATCTCTTGATTTCTTTGTATTTGTCTTGATGTCTATGGTTTGGTTTGAATTTCAAGAATTGGCTCTGATTCGTATGAATTCATCCAAATTTCTATGTATTGGTTATGATTTCTCTGAATTCCCCTGGATTTCTATGCATTGGTTATGATTTCTACGAGATTTTTCTATATTTCCATCGACCGGTCTTGATTTCAACAGCTTTTTATTGATTTCTATGGTTTAGGCCTGATTTCTACTATTATTCTTGATTTCTAAGGAGTATTTTGGATTTTTACATATGATCTCTTGATTTTTTGGAGTTCGTCTGGATTTCTATGCCTTGCTCTTAATTTCTAAGGATTGTTCTGGATTTCTACATATTGATCTCTCAATTTCTGAGGGTTGGTCTTAATTTCTAGGGTTTGGCCTGGATGTCTATGCATTAGTCTCTTGATTTCTATGGTTCGGTCTGGATTTCTATGGTTTGGTCTGGATTTCTACATATTGCTCTCTTTATTTTTACGGGTTGGTCATAATTTTTAGAGGTTGACCTTTATTTCTACAGTTTAGTCTTGATTTTTATGGTTTGAAAATTATTTTTATGAACTGGTCGTGATTTCTAAGGACTTTTCTAAATTTCTAAATATTGATCTCTTGGTTTTTTCGAATTGGTTTTGATGTCCATGGTTTGGTTTGGATTTTTAGGGTTGGCCCTGATTTTTGAATTTGTCTGGATTTTTTTGTATTGGTTATGATTTCTATGAAATCGTTCGGATTTCTAAGTATTGGTTATGATTTCTATCGAATGGTCTTGATTTCTAAAGTTTGGTCATGATTTTTATGAGTTTGCCGGGATTTCTAGGTATTGGTCTTGATTTTTAAGGATTGTTCTGGATTTACATATTGATCTTTATATTTTGGTGGATGTGTCTTGATTGTTATGGTTTGGTCTGGGTTTTTATACATTCGTCTCTTGATTTCTATAGTTTTGTCTGGATTTCAGTGGTTTGGTGTGGATTTCTATGCATTGAACATTAAAACTAGGGATTGTTCTGCGTGAAAGGCCATGGATAAAATTGCCGAGGTTCTGGAAGATGCAGCTAGACGGCATAATAGTAAAATATTGTACTGGCATGCTAACAAATTGAGAGGGAATAGTCAATCTGGACTTCGCCCAGTTAAAGATAGGAATGGGGCCGCAATTACTGATAAGGAAAAAACTAAAGAGAGAGGGGTCGAACATTTTGAGAATTTGCTTAACCGAGATAGAGTTGCTGGAAAAGATATAGAGGAAAATGAAAAAGTTTGTGATACCTTGGATGTGAAAGAAGATTTGTTTTGTCAGGAGGTATTAGCAACAGTACTAAAAGAGAGAGTACTAAAGAGAGAGGGGTCGAACATTTTGAGAATTTGCTTAACCGAGATAGAGTTGCTGGAAAAGATATGGAGGAAAATGAAAAAGTTTGTGATACCTTGGATGTGAAAGAAGATTTGTTTTTTCAGGAGGTATTAGCAACAGTACTAAAAGGATTAAAAAATAATAAGGCTCCAGGTGCCGATAGGGTGGTAAATGAGTTTCTTAAATATGGTGGCTCTGAGGTTAGAAATAAGTTACTGAAGATTATGAATATGATTTTTGAAAAAGGGGAAGTACCTAACGATTTTAGGAAAACATTAATTAAACCACTTTATCAAAAAAATTATAATAGTGAGTTTGGTAATTAACGAGGCTTTAGTCTGGTCTCTGTAGGTAGTAAATTACTCAATAATATTATACTTTTTAGACTGAAAGATGCCGTAGACAAAGTTTTAAGAGAAGAACAGTGTGGTTTTAGAAAAGGTAGAGGATTTATCAACCAAATTTTCACTCTCAGGTTAATAATTCAGAGGGTGCCTGAATTTCAAACACCTTTGGTCGTCAGTTTTATAGATTATGAGCAAGCGGTCGATTCTGTTGATAGAAGTGCCTTAGTAAAGGTTTTAGTGCTTTAGTAAAGGCTTGTATGGTATACCAGACCAATACAGTAAAGTGATCAGTGCTACGTAAGAGTATAACACTGCTGTGGTTAAGGTGGGAAATGAGGTTAGCAGCTGGTTTTGTATTAAATCAGGAGTTAAGCAGGGTTGTGTTCTATACCCCTTTATATGGATTATTTTGATGGACTTTGTTTTAAGGAGCACAGGAAAGACTCTTTAAATTTTAGCACGGAATCAAATGGGGAGGAAAAAGTCTCCTGGACTTGGATTATGCTCATGATTTAAGCATCCTAGATGAAAATGTGAGCAAAATGAATGAAATTTTAGAGGTTTTGAGAGTTCAGGGTGCTTGAATTGATTTGAAAATTAATGTTAGGAAGCCTAAGTCACTAAGGCTAGGAATAAGTGAAGATGAAAAGGTGACGTTGGATAATGAAAAGATTCATCAGGTGGGCGACTTCACTTACCTTGGTAATATTATTAGTAAAGATGGTGGGAGCATTGAAGATGTTGAAAATAGAATAGCCAAGGCTCTGGGACTTTTTTTCACATTTAAAAAAAAGTTTGGGAGAATAGGAAGATAAGTCTGGAAACCAACATTAGAATATTAGAAGCTACAGTGATGATAGTGGTCAAATATGACTCTGAAGCATGGACGCTCCGAAAAGCAGATGAAGATTTTCTAGATGTTTTACAGAGAAATTGCTAAAGGATTGTTCTGCGTACCCGGCTGACTGACCGTATTTCAAACAATAGGCTATACAAAAAATGTGGTTCAATACAACTCTCTAGTTCTATAATGAAAGAAAGGTTGAGGTGGCTAGGGCACGTTGTGTGGATAAAGGATGACAGATTTCCTAAGATTGTTCTTTTCGGCTAACCGTCTAGGGCTAAACGGAAAGCAGGTCATCCCCGTCTTGGGTGGGAGGATGTCATAAAGAAGGATTTAAAGGAAATGGGAACTTCGTGGGCGGGTGTAGAAAGCAAGGCTTTGAAGAGATTGGGGTGAGGAGGAGCGGGCGTAGCTGTGTTGGCCTCAGGCGGCTTGGTGCTGCGGTGAGTTGTTAGAAGTAGTAGTAGTAGCAGTAGTTCTGAATTTCTATATATTGATTTATTGATTTTTTCATATTGGTCTTGAGTTCCATGGTTTGGTTGGGATTTCAAGGATTGGTCCTGATTTTTATGTATCTGTCTGGATTTCAATGCATTGGTTATGGTTTCTATGAGTTCCCCTGGATTTCTATGCATTGGTTATGATTTCTATTGGATTATTCTGGATTTCTATGGACCGGTATTCATTTCTAGAGTTTTGTCTTGATTTTTGTGCATTTGATTTTGATTTCTACAGATTGTTACAGATTGATGTCTTGATTTTTGTTAGATCGTCGGGATTTCTATGCATGGTTATGAAATCCATGAGGTTGCTCAAAATTTCCATATGAACCTCTTGAATTCTTTGGATTGTTCTTGATTTTTAGAGTTTTGTCTTTATTTCTACAGTTTGGTCTTTCTTTTTATGAATTCGTCGGAATTTCTATGCATTGGTCATTATTTTTAGAGGTTGGCCATACTTTTTACAATTTGGTCTTGATCTCTACTGTTTGGTCTTGATCTCTATGTATTAGTCTCGATTTTTACAATTGTGTCTTGATTTCTAGAGTTTGGTCTTGATTTATATGTATCGGTGTTGATTTGTAAGGATTGTTCTGGATTTCCCCATATTGATCTCTTTATTTCTGGGGGTTTGTCTGGATTTTATGCATTGGTCTCTTGATTTCTATCGTTTCGTGTTGATTTTTATTGTTTGGTCTGGATCTTTACATATTGATCTCTTGATTTCTTCGGGTTGGTCATAATTTTTAAAGGTTGACCTTGATTTCTACGGTTTAGTTTTGATCCTTATTGTTTGGTCTGGATTTCTATGGACAAGTCGTGACTTATAAGGATTGTTCTGGATTTCTACATATTGTTCTCTTGATTTCTTCGTATTGGTCTTGATGTCTGGTTTGGTCTATATTTCTAGGGTCCCTGATTTTTATGAATTTATCTGGATTTCTATACATCGGTTATGATTTCTATGATTTGCCCTGGATTTTTATGCATTGGTTATGATTTCTATGGGGATTTTCAGAATTTCCATGGACCGGTCTTGGTTTCTACAGTTTTGTCTTGATTTTTAAAGTTTTGTCCTGATTTCTATGCATTCATCTTGATTTATAAGGATTGTTCTGGATTTCTATGAATTTTTCTCTTGATTTTTGTGAGTTCGTCTAGATTTCTACAGGTTGACCACTTAATTTTTTCGGTTTGGTCTTGATTTTTAGAGGTTCACATTGATTTCTTCGGTTTGGTCTTGATTTTTAAGATTTTGTCTGGATTTCTAGGGTTTTGTCATGATTTGTCTGTATTGATCTTGATTTTTAGATGTTTCCCTAATTTATTCGGATTGGTCTTGATTTTAGAGGCTGACCTTGATTTCTAGAGTTTGGTCTTTTTTTACGGTTTTGTCTGGATTTCTATGCACTGGTTATGATTTCTAAGGATGTTTTAAATTCTATGTCCTTCTTAACAAGGACAATTTTTTACAAAATCACTGGAAATAAGGAGGAAAAGAGTATGCAATGCAAAGAAACATCGCAATCTAACGATGAAATGGCAAGTTCTTGTTGTTCAAATAAAAACAATGGTCATATTTAGTTTATAAACTAATTTTTGTGGGAAAAGGTTGAAAATGTATTAGGTTTAATAATGTGCATCAGAAGCTACCAGCGGGTGGGTACACTGTGTCACGCTGGCGTCAATTGCCAGGAGTCATCAGAAAAAACACAATTGGGGATTTTTCTTTAAGTTTACACGATCGGTTCTCTTCTAAACGGATATTTTTGCCGGAAAATGCCTAAAAATGTCTTATTTTTGATAATGTACGCCAGAGAGTGGCTTGTCAGGCATTGAGTGTTAAAGGGATGCCACGGGCCAGCCAAAGTGTGTCATGGTGGCGTGAATTGACATGACGTACCACGAGGGTGTGGCTGGAAAAAACACTAACCCATGGATTTAAAGCATGATTTTTTTTCATGAAAATATCTGAAAAATGCCTTAGGAATGATGTTGAAAATGAGTTTGGCAGAGAGTTCCGTTTGAAATCCATAGTTTGCCACGGTGGAAAGAATTGCAATGGGGTGCATCACGATGGGGCTGGATGGCTAAAACATGAACCAATGGATTTAAAGAATATTTTTATCATGAAAATATCTGGAAAATGTCTTTGGAATGATGAGGGTGCCAGAGGGTGCCGTGTGCCATCCATAGTTTGCCACGGTGGCGTGAATTACCATGGGAGCATCATGTTCTACACCTTACGTTAAGGCGGGAGGTGTTAACCTAATTTTTTTCGCTGGAGTGGGGTCTGAAATTTAACAGCCAGTCAAAGAAACGGGGCATTTTCATAAAAAGCTCTCAAAAATATCTCAAAACGTGGCTTAAATTTGTCTCTAACGAGATTATGCGAAGTACGAAGAAAAATATAATCCGAATGTATGCTTGTCAACGAGTAATACATAGTCTCGGCTCAAAAAAATGAGGCATTTTCATTAAAAACTCCTCAGAAATATCTCTTAATATGTCTTAAATTTACCTTTAATTATAAGCCTCCACTCCTTGGAATTGGTTGCTAGGGTCCTCACCTTCTTTAAATTCACGTTTTGTTTTGCCGTTTGTTGAGTTTTAATTGCTTTTTCTGTGATTTCAAAATTCATAGTATTTTCTTGTTAATAAGACTTGTGTGTACTTGTAGATAAAACTATTAGCTAACCTGGTAGCCTTTGGGGATCACTGTGTCTGCGGCTGTTAAGCAAATTACACCTATAGATATCGACCAACTAGAATCACTGCTCAATACGTAACGAAAATATATATTTAATATAAAATTATATATATTAAACAAGACTAGTAGATACCAGAGAAATAATAACACTAATACAAGTTCTATTAGAAACAAACTAGTAACGGGCAGTTTATGTGATTTTGAAAAATTGCAGTTTGAAGCGATGTTTTTTGTTGTTTTTTTAGGGAGGAGAAGGTGGCTGTAGCGCATCTAATGTAAAATTTTACGCAATTTAAGATGGAACATGATTTAATGTCTACTGAAAAGCTCTTTTTTGTCCATCTGTTTTTATAGCAGCTGTTAAAACAATTATATATAATTTGAATTTCTAATTTTCTAGTTTTCTATTTTGAATGTTTCCTATTTCTATTATTGAAGGATACGTGCAATTTACATCTTTTCTTCAGTTTCAAAATAGGAAAAGAAAGGTTAGCCTATGAAAATAGGTAGCTGACATACGCTTTGATATCTTTTTTTCAAGTCATTTTCAATATTTATTATTTTTTAAAAGTAATTTTTAAATTAGACTCTTTCCCCCGGCGTGTCAATGTAACCAATTTCCAGAAATTGATTTTTCCCCGGCGTGCCCATTATTCCAGAAATAGGAAACACGCGACCCATAGACTTTTCGAAACGTTTCCATTAGAAAGCATTCCTCGAATCAAAATATTAAGAAGGCTTTCTTGGTCCAGGTGTCAAGCGCATAGTACCATTGGGGGGAAATCTCATTAGAATCCTAAAGCGAACAAAAATCTTTGGAATATAACGGTCCCCTATGGAAAATGTCCTAAAGAAAATGTCTCGACGAAGAAAAAAACGCCTTGAAAGAAAATAAAAACTCGAAGAAAAAAATCTCTTAAAGTAATATGTAACATTTCCCGTTGGAATTGAATACTAGAGGCTGCCGTTGGAATTGGTTGCTAGGGCCCCATTGGATTTGGATGCTAAGGGGCCCGGTGAAATTGGTTACTAGGGTCCCGTTGGAACTGGACACTAGTCCCCCCCCGTAGGAATTTGTTGCTGGCGTATGGCCAGGCATGGTGGGGCCTGGCGTCTTGAAGGTCCCCGACTGGCGACCCCTGGAGATTTTTAAGTAATTGACAATCAAAGAAAAAAATTATGATGTAATGCGTACATTTGCATCTTAACTAGTAGCCCCTAGGGGATTTTCCCCCCCTACACCCTTAGTTCTCAAACAGTCAAATAAACTATTACGTAACAAGTACGTTTGCATCTTTACTAGCGAACCCTGAACTCTAACATTCCCTATTATGTAACAAGGGCCTGCATCTTGAAGAAAATTAACAATACCTGCGTGTTTGAGGGAATCGCCGTTAAAGTTCTTCGTGATCTTAAACCATTAAGTTAGAAAAGAGTAGCGGCTACGTGTGTCCTTGAAACCATCTTGGGGATGCTACTATTAGCTAACCTGATAGCCCTTGGAGCTCACTGTGTCTGCGGCTGTTAAGCTAATTTCACCTATAGATCTTGACCAACTAGACTCACTGCTCAACATGTAACGAAAATATATATTTAATATAAAATTATAAACATTAAACACGACTAGTAGATACCGGAGAAATAACAACACTAATACAAGTTCTTTTTAAAAAAAAGTAACGGGCAGTTTCTGTGATTTTGATATATTACAATTTGAATGGATGTGTTTTTTTATTTGCGGGGGGAGAGGAGGCTGTAGCTCATCCAAAGTGAAATATTACGTAATTCACGATGGAAAATGATTTAATGTCTACCGAAAAGCTCTTATTTTTTTCCATCTGTTTTTATAGCAGCCGTTAAAACAATTATATTTCAGTTGAATTTCTATTTTTCTAATTTTCTGTTTTGAATTTTCTCAATATTTATTATTGATAGATACGTGCAATTTACATTTTTCCTTGAGTTCCAAAAGTGGGAAAGAAAGTTTAGCCTGTGAAAATAGGTACCTGACATAACGCTTTGATATCTTATTTTTCAAGTCATTTTTAATATTTAGTATTTTTTTTTTAAGGTAATTTTTTTAAATTAGAATCCTTAGCCATGTTGTTCTTTTTTCGTTTCATTTTAAAAAGGTAAAACTCGATCTGAAACTTCAACTAACTTAAATCGACTACTATGCATGATAACAAAATGCCCATAATATAGAAATTAGAATAATCTAGAATAATCAACCATTTTGTTTTCGCTGACACATGCATAAGTCAAATTTTATCTTTTATCTAAGAGTTTTACTCATTGGGGTTTTAAGGTAGAGAAAATCTTTCAGGGGCCCAAGAAGTTATTCCCAGACCCCCACAAAGCATAAAAGACTTTAAAATGCCTCAAAAATTAAAGATCATTTAGAATGGCACAACAGCTCAGTTTCTTTTAATGATGGCAATGCTAGAAAATTTCTCTTTTAGCGAATCTGTTCCCCTAGCCCTCCCCCCCCCTTTTTTTTACAGGGTGATATTAAAACTATATCTTTTGTGCATGAAAGTTACTAAAAAGCTGGAAGAAAATTTCCAAGTATACTTATCCTTTAAGCCTTAAAAGAAAGCTTGGGGGCTTGACTGTAAAATCTATTTTAGTTTTGCATGGTATTGACTAATATACATAGGCACCTGCAAGGGAATGAAGACTGCCCCCCCTCCTCCATTTTAGACCAAAAATATATGCAAAAAGTAATGATTATGTAGCATAGTAGAGCCTAAAATTATGGCTGTTCCTATCCACAAGCAACACTGACTAAGAGCACGGCTTCGAAATTAAACCTACTTCGATTCACGAACGGCACTTAAATACACAAAAAAAATTTAATGCATCCCTATACGCGTCAACTGTACTGTTAATTACACTTTCTCTGTATTAGTAGTATATAGCAGAGATGTTTTTGCAATATAGCAGATAATGTATTATAAACTAAGACGGCACACATGAGGTATTAGGTGAAGCCAGCCGTTTTCAAGGTCACGGTCTTATTGTGTAAAATCGTTGTCGACTACTGGTTTTTTCTTTTATTATTCATTTCAATAAAATCACCTCTTACTATGGCTCCGAAGAAAATGACAGAGGTTGTTGTTAAATAGCATTATCATTACAAAATCACTATTACTGAGACAATTATGAAAAATTTTTTGACAGTATAAAAGATAAAATTTGACTTATGCAAGTGTCAGCGAAAACAAAATGGTTGATTATTCTAGATTATTCTAATTTCTATATTATGGGCATTTTGTTATCATGCATAGTAGTCGATTTAAGTTAGTTGAAGTTTCAGATCGAATTCAGGGCCCAAGACATATCCTGGTAGGATGTTGTCAAACTGTTATCTCCAAAAAAAAATTTTCAGAGCTTTGAAGGTCTACACCTTTCCCAACTTTAACAGAAATCAATTTACTTTAATTTTTTTTTTCTATTTTTCTTCGACTCTAGGTTTTAAATATGCAGCCTTAAGATTTAATCATTCGGTATTTTTTAGCAGGAACAGGAATTTTTTCTATTTAAGAGATAAATCAGAATTCAACAAAGGTACGAGCCTGGAAACCTTTTATTAGACCTCGTTTAGACTGCAGTTTATTTCTGGAGTTGTTATTTTCATAACAAAAATACTGACAAGGGTCATCAAAGGTGCTTTTGGTGATTGAATGGGCGTAGGTTGACTGTTTAGAAGACTTCTTAGGGCATTGTCAAGGCTCTTGATCAATTCCAAAAAGTTTTATTCACCTAACTAAGCTGCTTTCCAAGATAATACAAGCCTCTGGTGTGGATTTTTACCAATAATATCTGGAGCTCTGCAAACAAGTATTATAACTTAACAACATTATTTTTCTTATAACCAAGTCCTTATGTTATGTGAAGAGGGACAAAGTTCCTTAAACATTTCGTAGTGGATTGTCAGGGCATGAGGCCTTCTTATGAGGACATGGATAGTGCCTGATACACTCTGCAAACGCTCGATCACACTCACAGAGCTGCTGAGCACATGTCCCTTGTGAACTTGAAACGCCACTTTTGATTTCTGAAAACACAAAAGTTGATATTATTACCAAACATTGCTCATACATAAAAAAATTACCATTGGTGAATATCTGTGCAGGATGGAATTACTCAAATCTAATGGGTATAAAAAGGGATCAAAACAATGTTTAGCTAGTTTTGATTTTTCCAGGAAAGACTTTGCATGAAAGATTTTGGTTCTAAGAGGAGAAAAACATTATTGCGGTTAAGGTAGGAAATGAGGCTAGCGGCTGGTCTGATACTGAATCAGGAGTTAAGCAGTTACGCTATATCCCCATTCATATGCATGATTTTGAAATACTTTGTCATAGGGAATACAACAAACGGTTTGGGAGAGCATTAAATCAAATGGAATGTATAACTCTGCTTAAGTAGATTCAAATGTACATAAAAAGATACAAAATCACAAACACTTTAAAAAAAATAAACAAAAATAAATAAGCACAAAAAGAAAAGTGATTGAAACTCGCGTCTGATAGACAATAGTTGATGTGGAACAAGGACTTATACACCATAGAGAGATTGCTTTAATGCAAAGTTTTGGGTTTTGTTGTGGTCTGTGTTCTGTTGTTCAACTGTGTTGGGTTTTAATTAACTTTAATATACAGTATAGCTTTGTTTTATATTATAAAAAGTCAAAGGCTAATTTCAAGAATTCTTTCTTGATGCCAGAATAAAAGCAGGGGTAAAAGCATAAGAACATTACATATATAATGTATTTTTTTTATGGAGACTATTGTCTTTAAGAAATTTGTTACTGTAAAAAGGTACGTTGGAAAAACAGAAAATGTTATGGTAAAAAATTGAGTCAAAAAATATTAGCTGCCTTCAGTTTCTTTTAGAATAATGATCAGAAGGACTTTTATAAGTTTCTTTTTACCATGCTCATAATGGACCATGAATTGCTAAATTTTGGCAATTATATTTGGCTAATTTTGGCTAATTATATTTAATGTATTTTTCTATGGAGACTATTGTCCTTAAGAAATTCAATTCTGTAAAAAGTTTCGTTGGATAAACAGAAAACGTTATGGTAATAATGGAGTAAAAAAAAAATTTAGTTGCCTTTACTTTTCTTTAAAATAATAATCAGAAGTACTTTTATAAATCACTTTATACCACGCTCATAATGAATCATGAAATTGCTAAATTTTTGCTCTTTCTTCAAATAAATATGTAGAATCATTAGTTAAAAGAAAATATCCATGAAGACACACTTGAACAAGAGTGATGCTGCTAAATTTCGATGCAAAATAGAATTTTCACGTTTAGGCTGCTAGTTTAACTTAAGTGAATTTGCTAAATAAATCTTATTTTACTCGTAGTGGCTGTATTGAGCAACAACCCCGAAAGACAAAAATAGATTAACTATTTTATCATTTGTTTTATCATTTGTACCACAAACTAAATTCTTAATTATTTATCAGCATGCTGTTTTTAAAGCTTTCTAAATTCAAAAAACCCAAATAGTTTCAAGTATTTTGACAATATAGTACAAAGTGGTGAGCACAAGCCAGCAAGAATTAACTCAAGAGTTAACTACCCTCAACCATAATAATCCCCCTACCATAAGCCCAAACAGCAAACAAAACTCAACAAGTAAAAGCTAACCCAAAAATTTCAGCCCAAGGGAATCAACCCTAGCAATAAAAAAATTAAGCAAACCTCTAAATTTTGGTCTTTTTATTACTAGTGATTAAACGAAGTTGGAATTTGTAACCGTCTAACCTGTTTAGGGTTGCAGAAACCGTGGACATTGATCCAAACTAATGAGTATAAAATAATATCTGTAAAGGCAATACAAAATTCTTGTCTGAAGCCAAAAAAGGTGGCTCCCACTTGTTCTTCAACCAGAGGGCACATCGGTTGATGATGAGTTTCATAGGCTACGTCGAAGAATACTAGATGAAACTGTTCTGCCAAACTTTCTTTGACAATTAAAGAGCGAACGGGGCCCAGTGTATTTTTTTTTCCTTCAGACCAATGCCCCTTCTATAGAAAGAGTTTCGTAGAAACTTTGATAGGAACTCATTGGATTGTTAATAGAAAGTTCTAGTGCCCTTTTTAAGATTAATTAATTAAAAAACTGTTTCCACTAAATAAGTTTTTCAAAAAAATAAAGAACTCCATTAAACCAAGAATGAAAAAAATGAAATCAAATAATCTACCAAGCATACAACTACCACAAATCAGAATCAATAAATAAATGAAACCCAAAACAAACAGAAATTAAAATAAATAACAGAGTCACACTCAAAACGAGCAGAAATTAATATGGGTAGGGTTCTAAACCCCTATGCTTTCTAAAAGCCAGAATTTAATTGGTACTTTACTGAGAAAAATTTTAATAAATTTACTGAAAAAAATGTGCATTGTCAGTTCAGTATACATATGCTGATAATTATTCCTTAATATCGTAATTAATTTTTGATTTCTTAGAACTATAAAAACGAAAATGTTCAAAAGAGTTTTTTTCAGTAAAGTAAAAATTATATTCTGGCTTTTAGAAAGCATAGGGGTAGATTATTTGATTCTATTTTTGTTCATTTTTGGTTTAATGGAGTTCTTTACTTTTTTTGAAAAACTTACTTTGTGGAAAAAGTTTTTTTAATTAATTTCTGTTCGTTTTATATTGACATAGTCTTTTTCAGGGAAAAAGACTGAGCCTTTTCTATAGTTAAACAGCCATCCCTTCCATAAGGACCTTAAGTACCCCCCAGGCATAACTTACAATCCTTGCCCCTAATTCAACCCCAACAGCCCTGTAATATCATATTTAGATTATTTGAATAGAATGGCTATCTCAAAATTTGTATTATATACATTTAGGGACTATACGACGTGTGTGTGCGGAGGGAGGGATAGGTGCCCTCCGATCAATTTAACTCTTAAAAAGAGAACTAGAGCGTCCGACTACCAATCCAACGATCACCCTGTGAAGTTTATATGACCATGCTTTCTATAAAACCCTTATATACCCCCGGGACATAACTTACAACCCTTGGCCTCACGGCTGGGGGGGGGGATTTGTTATCCTAAAAGACATAATTTCCAGACCTTTCAAATACGTTGAACAAAATAGCTGTCTCAAATTTTGACTGGTGGTGATTGGAGAAATAATGGGCGTGGGGGGAGGGCATTTGCCCTCTGATAACTTTCGAGTAATCAAAGAGGCACTAGTCCTCTGAATTTTCAATCAAATGAGCCCTTTTTGAAGCTTCTACGAAAAAAACTTTCTATAAGAACCATATATGCCCTAAGGGCATAACTTACGACTCTTGTCCTAAGGGCTATGGGGGGGGGGAGGGTTGTCATCCTCAAAGACAAAATTCCCAGATCTTTCAACTACGTTTAACAAAATGGACAAATCAAAATGTTGATCGTAAATGTTTGGGAAAATGATGGGCGTGGGGGTGGGGTGATTCTTCCTCGAATTACTTTGGACTATTAAAAACGGCAATATCCCTCTCAATTTCGAATCGAATGAGCTCTTTTTGAAGTTTTTACGACAAGGCTTTCTATAAAAACCTTATATGCTCCACGGCATTACTTACAACCTTGACCCTGAGGGCTGTCGGTAGGTTGTCATACTCAACGACATAATTTCCAGACCCTTCAATTACGTTCAACAAAATGGCTGCATCAAAATATTGATGGGAAGTGTTTGTTGAAATAATGGGCGTGGGGCGACTGTCATTCAACCTCCAATCGCTTTTGACACAATTATCAAAATTTTCATTGAATGTGTCCGTTGAAAGAGCCCTCTCAATTTCCCATTGAATGAGCATTTTGAATTTTCTACGACAACTCTTTCTATAAAAACCTTATATGCCCCAAAGGCATAACTTACAACTCTTGCCCTGAGGGTTGTATGAAGGGGGAGGACTGCCACCCTCAAGTACCTAATTTTCAGACCTTTAAACTACGTTGAACAAAATGGTTATCTCAAAACTTTGATTGGATGTATTTGGGGAAATGGTGGGCGTGAGAGGGGGTTAGTTGCCCTTCAATCACTTTCGACTATTAAAAAAGGCACTAGCCCTTGGAATTTCTAATCGAATGAGCCCTCATTGAAGTTTCTACAGCAACGCTTTCCATAAAAACCTTATACGCCCCAAGGGCATAACTTACAACCCTTACCCTGAGGGTTGTGGTTGTCATTCTAAAAGAACTAGTTTCCAGAACTTTCGACTACGTTGAAAAAAAATGACTATCTCAAAATTTTGGATTGCTTGTGTTTGGGGGAGTGATGGGTGTGAGAGGGGGGTTAGTTGCCCTCCAAGTACTTTCTACTATTAAAAAGGGCACTAGCCTTCTCAATTTCCAATCGAATGAGCCTTTTTCAAGTTTCCATGACAACCCTTTCTATGAAAACATAATATGTCCCCAGGACATAGCTTACAAACCCAGCCCTTAGAGTTTTTGGGTTGTCATCCTCTAGGACCTCATTTTCAGAACTTTTAACTAAATTGAACAAAATGGCTATCTCAAAATTTTGATTGGACGTGTTTGGGGAAATAGTGGGCATGAGAGGAGGGTTAGTTGCCCTCCAATCACTTTCGACTTTTAAAAAGGGCACTAGCCCTTTCAATTTCCAATTGAATGAGGCCTCTGTGAAGTTTCTACGACAACGCTATCTATAAAAACCTTATATGCCCACATGGCGTAACTCACAACCCTTGCCCTGAGAGGTGTTGGTAGGTTGTCATCCTCAAATACCTAATTTCCAGGACTTTCAACTACGTTGAAAAAATGGCTATCTCAAAATCTTGATTGGATGGGTCTGGGGAAATTGTGGGCGTGAGAGAGGAAATAGTTGACCTCCAATCACTTTCGACTATTAAAAATGGTACTACCCGTTTCAATTTCCAATTGAATGAGCCCTTTTTGAAGTTTCTACGACAACGCTTTCTATAAGAACCTTATATGTCCCTAGGGCATAATTTACAACCCTCGTCGTCGGGGTTGTGGGGCGTTGTCATAATCAAAGACCTAATTTCATAAACTATAAACTACGTTGAACAAAATGGCTATCTCAAAATTTGCATTAGACATCTTTGGGAAAATGGTGGGTGTGAGAGGGGGGTTAGTTACCCTCCAATCATGTTTGACAATTAAAAAGAGTACTAGCCCTTTCAATTTCCAATCGAATGAGCCCTTTTCTACAGCAATGCTTTGTATAATACCTTTTTCTACTATTAACAAGATCACTAGCCCTTTCAATTTCCAATCAAATGAGCCCTTTTTGAATTTACTACAACAACCCTTTCTATAAAAACCTTATGCGCCCCCAGGAAATAACTTACAACCCTTGGGAATTGGTGGGCGTGAGAGGGGGGTTAGTTGTCCTCCAATCACTTTCGACTATTAAAAAGAGCACTAGCCCTTTCAATCTTTAATTGAACGAGCCCTTTTTGAAGTTTCTACGTCAACACTGTCTGTAAAAAACTTAGATGCCCCCAGGGCATAACATTAGACCCTTGCACTGAGAGGTGTGGGGTTTTGTTATCCTCAAAGACATAATTTACAGACCTTTCAAATACGTTGAACAAAATAGGTATCTCAAATTTTAATTGGAAGTTATTGGGGAAATAATGGGCGTGGGGGGGGGGGGCATTTGCCCTCTGATCACTTTGGACTAATCAAAAAGGCACTAGTCCTCTGAATTTTCAATCTAATGAGCCCTTTTTGAAGCTTCTACGATAAAATTTTCTTTAAGAACCATATATGCCCCAAGGGCATAACTTACGACTCTTATCCTGAGGGCTATAGGGGGGGGGGGTTGTCATCCTCAAAGACATAATTTCCAGACCTTTCAACTACGTTGAACAAAATGGAAAAATCAAAATGTTGATTGTAAATATTTTGGAAAATGATGGGCGTGGGGGTGGGGTGATTCTTCCTCAAATTACTTTCGACTATATAAAAGGGCAATATCCCTCTCAATTTCCAATCGAATGAGCGAATCGATTCCCCAGACACATCCAATCAAAACTTTTAGATAGTCTTTTTGTTCAACATAGTTGAAATATTCAATAACTATGTCTTTCGGGATGGCGACCCCGAACATCCTTCAGGGTAAGGACTGTAAGCTATACAGTTTCCCATTGTTTACAAATAGTATTTGCTATAGAGAAAGCTGGGCATGTTTGATCTTTAGTGTTATTAAAGACGAAGTGCATTCAGGTGAACCTTTCAGAGAATATTGAGGGCAGTCTTGAACTAAACCAAAACACTTTATGTTGATACGGGTTATCGAAAGGGTGTAGCTTAAGAATGACCGAGTGAAATTAATTTGGAACTTAAAGGAAATGATAAGAAGAATGATCAATTTGACCAAAAATTCAATATTTGCACGCTACAAATACTACTACTGCTACTGTTTTACCTACTACATCTGTTGCAAGTATTTCGAAGCCCTAGGGTATTGAAGGGAAAATTTGAGGAAATTTTCGAGGGGCAAGTTAAACTAAATCAAAACATACTATGTGCACACAGATTTTCGAAAGGTTGCATCAGCAATATCTTTGGGACTGCTTCCTGTTTCAAGCTGAAACTTTCACGGTGACAAAGAAAATACCTAGCAATTTGTCATCCTTTTTCCACCGAACGTATCCTAGCCATCTCATCCTTTTTCTCATTATTGCCCTAGAAAGTGGGATTGATCTATATTTTTCGTACAGCTTACTATTTGAGATACGGTCAGTCAGTCGGGTACTCAAAACAATTCGTAAGCAATTCCTCTGGGATACATGCAACAACTCATCTTCTGTTTTTCTAAGCGCCAACGCTTCAGAATCATACTTGACCTCTGTCTTCACTGTAGCTTCCAATATTCTTTTCTTTGTTTACATACTTATCTTTCAATACTTCCAGAAAATTTTCAACTGTGAAAAAAACACCCTGACTCTTGGATATGCTACTTTTAACATTTTCACTGCACCCGCTCTCATTACTAGTAATACTACATATGGATGTGAAGCTGTCCACTTGATCGATCTTCTCGTTTACTTAACATCATCTCTTCACTTGCACTTATTCCTAGTCTTAGAGACTTAGTCTTCTTGACAGTAATTTTCAAACCTATTCTTCCATCCTGAACTGGCAAAACCTTGAAAACTCCATTCATTTCGCTACCATTTTCATCTAGAATGCTTAAAAAATCAGCATAAACAATGTCTAAGAGATTTTTCTTCCCCATTCGATTTCGTGTCCTCCCATTGCCATTGTTGTGCTCTTTAGAATAAAGTCCATCAAAATGATCCATATGAACGAGAATAGAACGCAACCTTGCTTAACTCGGCCCTAACTGATTTAATATAAAAGAAGCTACTAACCTCACTTCCTACCTTAACTGCAGCAATTTTATTCTTGTGCACAGCAATAATCGCTTTAATGTATTTATCTGGTAAACCTCACAAGGATAGGCATTTGATAATTCAAACATTTCCCCTTCGTAAACCTTCCTAAGTACCT
>JAQQPU010007845.1:0-11381 GCA_029168905.1 Artemia sp. Kazakhstan ARC1039
TAAGGTTTGTTCTGAATTTCATTATTAAAATTCTTTTCTTGCCATCTACATCTCTCTTACTATCAACTTTTTAGTATACTAACGTTAGACTCTATTTTAAAATGACAACACTGTTCAAACACCACTTTTTATTATACAAAACACATCGGAGAGGTAGAGCTAGGTCAACTCACAATGTCATTCTATCATAATTAACCATTTTCATAGATTTATGTTGTCCCAAATTTATAACAAATTGCCTGAGTTAACAAGCCCTCGTTAGACTCTATTTTAAACTGACAACACTGTTCAAACACAACTTGTGTATTATACGGAACACATCGAAGACGTAAAGCTCGGTCAACTCACACTGTCATTCTATCATATTTAACCATTTTCATAGATTTATGTTGTCCCAAATTTATAACAAATTGCAAATTTGCAAATACTATGTAGCTCTGTTTTTTTCCCTGTTATTCATTTAATATCGTTCGTATAGTCCAATTCGCGAATCCCTTATCCCTTTTTCTCTCCACCTTCATAACATCCAATCACTAATTAGAATCATTCACGCTCCTGTTATTCATACATTAATTAATATCGTTCATAGAGTTCAATTCGCAAATGCCCTTTTCTCATACTGCTCACTTTTTTGCAATGTGTAGGAACCGGAGGGGAATCCCAGCTCGCTTGGAAAGGTACCAAGGGAAAATAAGCAAAACGTGTTTAATCACGTGTAGAGGTCCAATAGAATAACACAGGAAGGAACATAAGGCCATAGAATAGCATGGGAGGGAACATAAACCCTTAGAAAAGCATAGGAAGGAACATAAACCCTTAGAATAGCATAGGAGGGGACATAAACCCTTAGAATAGCATAGGAAGGAACATAAACCCTTAGAATAGCATAGGAAGGAACATAAACCCTTATAATAGCAGAGGAAGGAACATAATCCACCCAAATCCATAAGTACATGCTCTGGAAGAACGCCAAGGAACAAAAGGCAAGCAAATCCATAAGTACATGCTCTGGAAAGGTACCAAGGAACATAAGGCAAGCAAATAGCACAGAAAGGAACATAAAGAACCCAAAATGGTACATACTACTCTACTAATCACAAAGGCCGTTAATTAGAATAAATAGCTCTTATGAAAGTACTAAAAAATCTCTGGCTTAAAGAGTGAGGTATTGACTAGGGGGTGAACCTGGGTTTAAACTAAGGGGTGAACTAGGGGGTTTGACTAGGAGGTATTGACTAGGGGGTTTTAAATACTTCATCGGGATCTTTTTCAAATATATTTATTATAACATTTTCTAAATTGTCTAAACGCTCAGATAACTGCATAATTTCATTCGTATATACCAACAGTGATGAAAGATTACTGCATCTGCACCATTTTTTGGGTTTTCAACATTTCTAATTCTTCTACTTTCAGCATTTATATCTTTTTTTGTTATTTTTAAGGTATTTTTTACGAATAATCCTTTGTTATCAACTCTAGTCAATATATTGTCAGATGATTCATAAATTTTTGTTAATCTATTAATATCCTCACTTAAATACTGATTTGTAAGGATTTGTTGGTTGACAACTTCATCCTTGATATCGTTTAAAATAACTTTAACATTTTGTAGAGTAATAGCATCATTGTTTGATTTTGCATCACCTAAATTAACTAAGCGCTTACCCTGTAAATCAAGATTACCATTATCATCGAGTAATCTACTTTCACTGTTATCTTTACTGGATTTACTTCCTAAACTTCCAAACTTATTCATTTATTATACAAATAAACTTATTAACAAATTATATTTATTAACAAATTTTAACACTTATTAATAAATTATATAATCACAATTACACTATTTTTAGAGATTCTTTATTTGTTTTCCGATCAATAAGTAAAAATCCATGATCCTTTGCAGCACGATTAAAGTAATTGAGAAATTTACCTTATTTTAAGTCAGATGCATGATTTTGTCCAATTCTACCGATTTCGCTTCGATTACAGCATTTGAAAAATGCAAAATAATTACAATTTAATCGTATGATTTTAGGGGTATTAAAATAGCTTTGAGAAATATATACTATTGTGGCATTTCGTTTTCTACCTCTCACGAATAAATCTTCAATTTTTTTCTGATCCTTTTCTGTTACAAAATCGTCAAAGATAACTAAATTCATATAATTAGGGTCTAAGTCATCTACTTCTACGGTATCATTTTTATTATTACTCGCAAACAATATATCCTGCCCACTTTTTGCTTCTAAACAATTTATGCTTTGAATTAATTCTTGATATTTGTCTTCTTCAAGATCTTTAGCATATAAATAAATTTTATTGAAATATACATAATCATATATTAAATTTAAAAGTAAATTGGTTTTACCACTACCCGAGTTTCCGCAAACTAATAATCAAAAAGGGCATTGAGGTGCTAGTGGATGTTTATTTTGTGATTGAATATTCGAGTGTTTAAACTCATATACTTTAATAGGTGCTTTTTGATTCATTTACTTTGTATAAAATTTTAATAGTTAAAGTAATAGTAGTATATAATGCAGTATACCTACCTACCTAACTTAGCTACCTACCTACCTAACTAACTTAGCTACCTACCTAACTAACTAACTAACTACCTACCTAACTATCTAACTAACTTAACTACCTAACTATCCAACTAACTTAACTAACTAACTATGGGTTAAATCCCCACGGTACTGTGTTAACTTTATTTTTCAATACTTTTATTTTTTAGTGTCATTGGGGTCTAGAGCTTTTTTATTTTGTTTTTCTAAGAATACTCTGTGTTTATTTGCTCGTATAGTATATTGGGTTTTTGATAGACTTTCCACTTTTCCGAATAATACATCTTTATAATTCTGTAATGTTATTTTATCTTTGACGATATTAGTTTGGATTCCTTTTAATTTTTTCTTTGCTTTAGTTTCATTGTCAACCTCTTTTAAATAAGCGTATACTTTTGACCTAAAACCTACAAACTCAGACGTTATTGTTCCAAATAATTCATCCTTCATCATACCTATCCCTTTTTATTGACTGCAGGGAAGTTATAAGGATTATCTTTCTTATAGTCTGAAGTATCGAATTTTTCTTGGAGGTCAGCTTTAATGTCTACTTAAAAATCCTCAGTTCGAATATCATAAATAAAACTATCCGTATCCATGTAGCATAAGCCAATATTTTTATCATATTTAGGTTTCATGTATACATAATGAAATTCATACATTAATAGCTTGGATAACTTTAATCCAGCGAATCCGATATAAATAGGTTTATCTAGATTTATTTTTGACTTGGCCATTCTGGCTACCGAGAAATTCTCGCTAAAGATTATTTCCGATCTAAAGTTATGTTTTTTAATTATTTTTTGTCTTTGTTCATCACTAGTGATTATTTCAATGCTAGCTCTTTTTCTAACATTTTAGTTTTCCCAAAACAAGCATTATTCATTAATTTAAAGAAATCTATCTCGAAATAAATCTTTCCCTTTTGTCGTGATTTAGTATTATGATTGATATATTCTTTTAAATAGGGTGCTTCAGTAAATGCTAGTATTCTATGTACTTTTTCAATACTAAGTCATGTTTTAAATAAAATTCTGAATTCTTATAATGCACAACATAGTTTATTTTATTATTTAAATTTGTACTTAATTTATATTGAAAATGCTCAGGAGCTAGTGTTAAATCTTTGTGTAAATTGTGTAACTCTCTTGGATATTCTAAATCAACTTCATAAATGTCTCCCACATTATCTTTATTTATTTCTGATTAGATATGTTGTTTTATTTGTTGGTAGTAATCGCAAGAATTGTTTTCTTTTAAATTTTCTGGTATATTTATAAAAGTAAAATCTTTTTCTGGTAATTGTTGGGTCATTGCCCAACCATATAAATTATTAGCGTCTAAATACATTAAATAATTAGAAGGTTTTGTTTTTTCAAAATTTTTCATATATTTATTATTTGCTTTAGTATATCTTTTCATGCACTGAGATACACCTCCTCTCATTCCTTTTTCAATAATTGTATACTTATTTTCGTAAGAAAATAAGGGAATTTTAGCTTCAGAATGTTTGAGAAAAGCTTCCCATGTTAATCCCGGTGCTGAGAAAAAATGTAAGGGATCTAGTTTATAATTATTTAAACATACATTTCTAAAATTTTCAACGACATCTGATAGAATAAAAACATCACTTTTTAGGTATAATTTAGTGTAATCTAATAGTGTTCTACATTTAAATAGTTTCCAAATAGTGTGTGCTCTTTCATAATCTTCTTCTGAAATATTTTTCCTAGTTAATCTAGAATAAAACTTATCAATTGATGATAATTTTCTAACATTCATTTTATCATATCCATCGACACATTCATAAGGATATACACTTTTCTTTATTATTTCTTTGAATTCTTCAGCATTTTCAAATACAGCAGAAGTATGCTTGAAATTATTTATCAAACAGTTGCAATTTAATTTACAATCACATTTTGCTAAATTTTCAGATAATTTATCCAATGATGAAGCCATAAATCGAAATGTATCTATGAAGCGCATTTCGTATTGGGTTTCATTAACAGTAATTGTTTTATAAAATGATATAAAAATCTCCGCTGAGTCAAAAATACCATTATCAGGTACTAATTCTCTAAGAAATAAATAAGAGTCATATTTTGAGAGATTATGCATTACAATAGGTATATGTTTAGGAATTCTAAACTTTTTATTACATTCAGCATGTGTAAATCCATGTATATTACCAGTCATGTGGTCATGATCTAAATGGAAATTATTATCTACTATTTCTTTTTCACAAATATGGCAGCTTTTATTAGTTGTATTATTCCATTTTTCTCTTACTTCTTCTTGTGTATAACCATGTTCTTTTTGCCTATTTTCATACTCATTGGCTATTTCTTTACAAACTTCTGTTATGGTAGTTACAAAATGTTTGCTAGCATCTTCACCAAAGTATTCGTAATATTTATTTTGTGCTGTATCAAAAGAACAACATACTTGGAATCCATAAGCAAATGCTTTTTGTTCTGCTACTTTATTTGTCTTTTTACCTTTGTTTTGATTAAATTCTTCATTATATGATTCAAAATCACCTATTATACAGTAAGGTACTTTAATTTGTTTAGCTATATTTTTCAATTCAATTTTAGATCCTGGTTTTGGCATAATGATGTCAGGATCTTCACAATTTTCTTTTTTATCATGCTTTTCAAATTTTTCTTGTTCATTAAAGTGTCTTCCACAGTAGGTACAAAGATGAATTTTCCATTTAGTTTTTGATATTTGAGATGCAAGTAGTTTGTTTAAATCTTTAATTAAAACATAATGATTATTAAAAGTGAGTAAATTAATCACATGTGTAGCAGTTTTTCCATTGATCTTAGTTTTAGGAATATGAGATCTAGTCGCTTTATTTTCACTTATTTCAAATAAACAAATTTTAATATTATACTTATTTTCAAATTTATGAATATCTTGAATATCCATTGGAAAATTAGTAATCCCTTTGAAATCAAATTCATTTTCATAGGGTTTATATTTTGAAATTCTATCAATATTTCTATTATTCGCTGGATGAAGATAAGTTAAGATTGACCAAAGAAAGCATTTATTATCATTATTTTTTATATCAATATACGTTTTTTATTTATTACAAATTCAGGTAATTTTTTATAAGTACCTCCCACATAATCTGGTAATCTTGTCATTCGATAATCAATTCCATTGACTCTTTCAAATTGTAAGCCTGATCTTGGGGTATTTTCAATGACTAATGTATGTATATTCATGTGATTACTATTTAGATGACTTTGATCGATATCACTATTTTTATTAAAAATCCAGGAATAACTATGATAATGGATAGGTTCAAGTTCTTCATTATCCTTTTGACAATAAAATATTACCCGAGTTGTTAATTGAACTCTGTAACTATCTCTTTCATTCATTCTATTTTTAACATCCCCAACAACAAAGTCAAACAGTGTTCCAAAATCAGCTCCATTTGAATTGATTGAAATATTAACTGTAAGGGAATTTTCTCTAATCCATTGAATACTTGGGTTATTATCGTGTTCTTCTTCTTATTTAAAAATATACTCTGGAATATCTGGAACTTTCCTTGTTTTTTTCTTATTTATAAATAAATTCGAAATGTCAATATTCCCATCTTTTTTAACCCTATTTCTACCACTTAAGTCTCTAATGAGTTTTTGAGTTTCGTCATTCACTTTTCTATTAATCTCAATTTGTTTATTGAAATAATTTTTTACTTTATTCTTCACTTCGTTATAATTTCCAGCAGTTGAAATCTGTTTTTATTTTAAGGATTTTTTAAGTTCAATAATATTTTTATTTCTTATAGTGTTAAATTGATTTCGTAAATCTGAAATAATTTCATCCTTTTCTTTTATTTCATTTTCTAACCCTTTTTCTAACTCTGGAATAATATTAAATCTGTAGGGTTTTTTATCATCTTGACGCTTTGCATTACGATCTAACTCAATCAGATTATCTTCAAGTAATATTTTATTATTAAGATGACTATCTATTTTATTGAATAGTTCATCTTTTCTACCAACAGCTTTCATATCAAATAATTTAGATGCTGCGCGTAATTCATGAATTGTTGAATGCGATAATTTATTTTTTATTTTGATGAATTTGGATTTTCGTTGTAAATAACTTTTAATCGCTTCTGCAATACCCTCCGATTATTTAGAAATTATTTTATAAAACAAATTTCCAAATCTTAAAAATTTTCAATCCTGAGGAATTTCATTATTTTTTTTTAATTTATATCTGTTTTATATGTTTAATTATATTTGTTTTAAAATTATAAATTATTTTTAATTAAATTTTATGATAATTTTGATAAATTGTTTTATATTCATTTTTATTTAATATTTCATTTTTTAATAAGGAATCTAACAAAGTTACAGCTTCATTTCTAACTTCATCTGATGTATTTCCAGCAGCTCTGCTGCCTATTAGACTGTATTATCGTTCGATCATTTCATTTGCATATAGAAACAATCCAGTTCCTACTTGTGGTATTTCTATGTCCATTTTAAGGATTTCAGCAACCTTTACCAATCTGTACCTATAAATTTTTACAAAATCAACTATTTCTTCATATCCAGGTATTCCATGTCTTTTTTCCCATCTTATTTTTGATTCAATCCACCCAATTTCTTTATAGCGTCTCGGAGGAGTTCAGGATGATTTATGTAATAATTAGGCAATTCAAAAGAAGTTGATTCTTGAGGATAATTTTTTTTTATCCTCTTCATTTAATCGTTTCAGCAGTTTAGTGTCAAGATTCAAATTAAGATCATATACTCTCGGTGATTTATCAGGAGTTTTTGTTTTTGGTATTTCTAATGGTTCAATACCCTGAAGTAACGATGATGGTGCTGGTAATGATTCAATACCTTGAAGTTGTGATGGTGCCGATAAAGCGTTTCTTAAATTTTGATCTAATCTTAGAAATCGCCGTTTCAAATTATCATCATTTTCTTTTAATTTTTCTACAATTGGAGCATTCAGCTCTTCAGTATATTCATGAAATCCTTCTTGTATTAACGCATTTTGTCTAACCTTTTATCTTAGTATTTCCCTGTTGTTAACTATATTTGTTAACAACTTTTTTAATTCTTTCAAATTCATTTATATAGATTAAATTATATATAAGAAAATCATTATTATAAATCAATAACTGTTGATAACTCTTTTTATAAAAAGCACAAATAATTAACTCACACGATTTATTGGACAATTCATACGTAATAGGGGTTGCATGTTTAACTGTAGCAATTTGAAATATTTCCGTTGTATAATTTGGAAGATAGCCTTTATCAAAAACACTCTTTTTCTTATTAATTCGAACCAAATCATCTACATTAAATTTATGTTTCGATGTTTGAGAATGTATGTCTGGAAACAGATTTTATTTTTATTTATTTATTTATTAATCCACATAACGGTAAGCTAAAAAGCTTGTCGTACTAATACAATATATAATAAAATGAAAGGCAACACAAAGGTCTAAACTGAAAAGGCACTTGTTTAAAACCGGCTATCAACCAACATATTCTTAGACGATTCAACTGATCCGGCTTCAACAACTTCTGGCGGTAAATTATTCCAAGAGTCTGTGACCCTATTAACAAATGAATTGTGTCCGATTTTCCTGTGGGTTCTTGATGGGTAAATTTTATAAGGATGGTGTCGTGTCAAGTGGTAGTGGCTGAATTCGAAAAATTTTCCTACCTCAATATCGTCCACGCCTTTGATTATTTTGAATGTGTTTATGAGGTCGGAACGGGGACGTCGGAAATGCAGTGAAGGAAGTTGGAGCCTAGTTAGTCTTTGTGCGTAAGGAAGGTGTTTCAAATAAGGGATAATTTTTGTCGCCCGCCTCTGAATCTTTTCAACTCGGTGCTCGTCTGTTACATTCAGAGGAAACCAAACAGAAGTATTATATTCAACAACTGGCCGAACAAATGATTTATAAAGTAACATAAAATTCTTAAGATTAAACTTCCTGAAATTCCGTTTTAAAGTGAGGAGTTGGTAATTTGCATTTCTTACTACAGTCGAAACATGTCTATCAAATTTTAAATGTGTATCAAAGTGAAAACCGAGGTCGCGTACAAATTCTTCTGACGGTATCTGTGAGCCAGATAGGGAGTATGCACGGCTGGGCTGATTTTTATTCCCGTAATGAAGCACTGCACATTTTGATGCATTTACGAACATCGAATTAGACTCGCACCATCGTGTTATTGAATCAAGATCTTCTTGAAGCATAGGCTCATCATCGGTAGTTAGTATTGGTCGGTAAATTTTAGCATCATCAGCAAACAAGTTCACTGACGAATGACGAACACAAGATGGTAAATCATTGATGAAAATACAGAAGAGTATAGGGCCCAAGCAACTACCCTGGGGTACCCCACTCAGGACATCAATTGATTGAGATGCTGCTTCACCGACAACTACCTGTTGAGACCTACCACGCAAATAATCAGCAATCCAATCAACAGTTCTTACACCAATATTATAGAGTCGGCATTTTTCAACTAGTTGTGACATTGAAACTTTGTCAAAAGCTTTGGCGAAGTCTATGTAAATGCAATCAAACGGTATACCAAGATCAGCATAATGCTGAAAATCAACAATAACTTCCAGAAGTTAAGTGTTGCAAGACCTTCTCTTACGAAAACCATGCTGGGCAGGATTCCAAAGATTATTTTCATCAAAATAAGTTTGGATTCTTGCAACAATCAGCTTTTCCATAACCCGGCAAAATATAGATGTGATGGAGAACGGACGGTAATTTTTAAAATTTGATTTTAGACCGGCTTTGTGTAGGGGTTTAACCATTGCTTTCTTCCAACCTGAGGGACAGGAACCTGTGAGCCAATGACTGATTGTACAGAAACGTAAGCGGTTGTGCAATTACATCAGCAATCTGTATTATCATAGTGTTAGGAAATCCATCTATATCTGGGGACTTAGATGTATCAAGCTTTTTAAGTATTTGATGAACCTCTGCAACACTAAAGTCTATATAATTACATGATAAAGTCCCACTTTGTATTCCCTGAACTAATTCTTGGTCATGATGTGTCTGGTTATGTATAACAAAAACTGATGCAAAAGTTTCATTACATATGCATGCTTTATCAAAATCGTCATCAATTTTTTGTTGTGTAACCGGATGCATGAATGTGCAGGTACTCGGTGAAAAGTTCGGCTTGTTTCTATTTACATATTTCCAAAACTGCTTTGGGCAAGTTTTGCTCGACTGAATAATGTGTGATTCCACTACTTCCCTATTCGCTCTTAACAACTTTGTGGCCCTGTTCCTAGCACGTTTATACAATGACCACGTGTCATCATCCTGATTCATAGTTTTTGCGAAATCTTTTGTTCAATTTCAAGTTTAGTGTAAGATCTCCAAAGATGATTTTTTTCCTGGATTGACTTGAGTATATGTCTAGGTAGTTTTGGTCTCTTCCTTTGGCCAGAATATTTTTTAATCAAAGGAACAAATCTATCCCTACATTCTATCAATGCCTGTTTAAAAAATTCAAATGCAACGTCAGGCACCACTTTTCCTTTCTGCAGCTCATCCGTGATATTCAAAGACACAAGGAATTCCCTCATTGACTGATAATCAGCCCTAGCATAATCATACCTACGAGAATCAGTATTTTCTCGCTGGACAAACGTATTCATAGTAATTTGAATTACAGAATGGTCCCTTTTTCCTAGTGGAGAAAACATTTCCAAGCCTAAAATATCATCAACATGTTTCGTAATTACTAAACCCAATATTGAGGGAATAGAATCGCCTCTTGCCCGCGTGGGGCTATTTACATGTTTGTGCAAAAACAAATCATCAAGTCTATCCAAAAAAGTCTGTTCATACGACTCACCTGACTGACTTGTGCTCAGCATCTGCCAATCAATATTAGGGAGGTTGAAATCACCCACCACAAGTAATTTGTGATTATTTTTCACAAGATAAGTCAAACAATTCAAAATATTGGCATCATTTACACAACTAGATGGACAAAGTGTTGGGCTCCTGTAAAAAGCAGCAAGACGCAGATAATTATTCAGCGAAGGTAACTTAATATCAACTACAAGGCACTCAGAAACCAAATCAAAAATGGGGTTAACAATCTCACTGATCTTAACGGATGTATGAATATAAATGCATATCCCTCGTTTTGCTTGTTTATTAAACACTAAACTATAATCAGTTGATGCTGAAAGTAAGCTAATGAGTCATTACAATGTTTTGGCAAAACTTCAGTTACAACAACCACATGTGGCACACGGACCCGCGTTAACTCACTAAATTCTTCCCATTTAGTAGACAAACAGTTAGCATTAGTTTAAATCACTTGCAGATTTTCACTCGGACATCTCAAATCCGGCTTGGCGACGAAAAGGCTCCTCGTGAACTAATTCCGGTCCGTTTTTGCGTGTCTTGATCTTCCAACCGCTCTCTCCGGCTGCAATTTTCTCATTCAGCTCTTTTTTTAGAACATCATACTTCTTCTTATCGATTAACCTCGGCTTCACTTCAGTCATGAGAAACTTGAAAATTTGGTATTTTAGTTTTAAGAGCATCTTGTTTACTCACTAAGAAGAAGGCGGCCAAATCGCGATCGAGCGGGGATTTGAATATCATTTTTATTGGCCTACTTCTATTAACTTGTTTACGACCCAATCTCACAGAAAAGGAACATTTCACAGGGCAATCGCGCAAGAGTTCTTCGTTGATAAACTTTAAGTCCACCTGATTCTGCAACTTTTGGTTCACTGCAGCGTCTTCTTCTGGGC
>JAQQPU010007845.1:16381-26579 GCA_029168905.1 Artemia sp. Kazakhstan ARC1039
AATATAAGCTCGTTGTTAAATAAAGGGAAAGACAAGGTACCGAGAAATTTGCAAAACGGAGTATACAAAATTCCATGTTCTTGTGGTAAATTTTATGTGGGAAGAACACAACAGATTTTAGAAAATAGGCTACAGCAACACAGAAAATAGAAAATAGAAAATAGAAAATAGGCTACAGCAACAAAAGAATGCCATAGATTCCGCTCTAAAACAAAACAAAACACCAGAAACGTTTGAGTCAGCTGTTGCAGAACATCTTTATAATTTTCCTCATCACAGTATTTTATTTGATCAAATAAAAATAGTAGATACGTCTGTAGGACTTTTACAAAGCTTCAGGGAAATTATAGATAATATATGGGGGTATTAGTATCAATAGAGATGAAGGGGACTTTAGGATCAATTGGATTTATAATAGTTTAATTAAAAAGCAGGTATAATTTCCAATCAGTACTATTTTTGATAATAGTTCGCATACGAATGATGACCTTGCGGACAAAGGTCAGACTGGGTTAAATGCTGGGAAAGGTAAACGAACTGCAGCTAAGCTTGCAAGCAAATGAATCTGTTCAATTTATAATTCAAACATTGGGTGATGAACCTGTGAGATCTATTTAGGGGTTATGGGCCGGGGGTTAGCTGACCTTTTTTGTTTTAGTTTAAGTATAAATATATTTTTATTTTTTGATAGATTTCAATTTATATTCTGTGAGAAGGCGTGTTCCAATCAATATAAGCATTCGATTTTGTTTATACGCCAGTGAATGGAATTATTTATTTAATATGTGAGTTTTGTTTTCCTATTTATTTATATTTTTTCTTTTGTTTGTTTAGTATGTTTTTTATGTTGATGTAGGAAATTTTTTTGTTTTTTTTTTCGTTGAGAAAGGCTCCCGGATGTGGAGCCGAAATATTTGGAGTATTTTCGTTTAATTAAGTGTTTTGTATTCACTGCTTTATAGAAATTAAAACCCGTTTTTCTTGTTTAATTATTCAAAACTTCCCTGAAAATATATAAGATGGAGCTTTATCAGTGTATAATAATATGATTAAACCTCGATTAGAGTTAGTAAAAAATAGAGGTATTGAATATGGTAAAGAATTCATCGATTTGAATAGAAAAGAATTAGATTATGTATTTAAAAATAGAAAATCGATGAAAGAAGCTATTGGAAATAATAAAAGGTATATAGATAGAAGAGGTCGAGATATTTAGCAAATTATTAAGCAAATATTGGAAATGCCTATTGTTGATGATTCGACAACGGAATGCAAATTTAAAGAAATTAGAGAAACAAATGCTAATGTTTCAAAATTAAATAAGTTTCTATTCACAATAACAGATTTAGAATCTTGGATTCTTCCTAGTGATAGCTATCCTCATGCAAAAATAAAAATATCGAGAGAGGATGGAAAGAATATGGATGCTGTAGATAAGGCTACTTGAAGAAATAATGGGTTTAATCTGTTTAAAAATGCTGAATATATCATTAATTGTAAAACAATTGAATCTATTATGTTGGTATATCGACAACCGTTAAAAATCTATTAGAATTTTATGATTATTATTCGAAAAGCGAAGCAACAAATATGTTATGGTATAAAGATAAAACGCAAACAAATGATTCATTTACAGAAGTTAGTGAGTTTGTAAGTACTTCTACAACTGCAAAAGCAGGTGAAAGTCCAACAATTAAAAAAAAAAAAATGATAAATTTAATAGCGGTTTATTAAAAAGATATAATAAAACAAAAGAAAGTCATGTAGTTAGTATGTATTTACCATTATCAAGATTATTTGAATTTTGTCAAGACATTAATCGTGTATTTAGAGGTGTTACACATAAAATTGCGTTGAAAAGGAATAGTAACAATAATATGATTATAAAAAGGATTCTCAAAATTTTAAAGTAGATATAATGTATTTATCTTGGATTCTACCAGTATTAAATCCTAGTTTATTCATTAGAAATGAGTTAGAAGGTAAAGTAGTTAAAAAGAGTTCAATTAAGATATGAAACGTGTAATACTTATAAAAGTGATAATAGAAATGACAAAGAATTGACATGGAGAGTCGTCAGTGAAAGATTCAATACAACTAAAATTGTTGTAGTATTACAGAAAACAGAAAAAAAGTAATGCTTTACAAAATACTATGGTATTTGATCATATGAATATTGAAAAAATTGATGTGAGAGTGAATGGCTATAAATATCCACAAGAAGAATTAAAATTGGATTTTAGTAATGATAATGAGGATTATTCTAATGCTTATCAAAGGTTTTTACATTTAGGATACGAACATCGAAACGTTGATAGTGGAAATATTGTTAGCTATAATGACTTTAAAACAGTATATCCATTATTTTTTTGACGTTTCAAAACATGAACCTAATATTTATGTATCTGGATCAAATGCTGGTATAGAAATTAAACTTTTTTTAGATCAAGAGCCTGCTGATTCATACAACATTTACTGCGTTATATTTTCAGAAAGAAAAGCAAACATGGATGTCATTGATCATAATTCATATGTTAATCTATAAATTATTTTCGATTCAGAAAATTTGTTTAATAAAATAATTTACAAATAAATGGAGCAACTTTTAAGAGAAATGAAAGCGGAAAATAAATACAATCGAACCGTTAAGAAAGAAGACTTAGACATTGGAATAGAATACACAATTAAAGCAATGAAAAACGTAGTAACTAAATATGGTAATAAACTTGTTATTATTATTAATTTTGAGGGTGAAATGGTTGATATCTTTGAACCAAATTATCTAGATATTGATATTGAACTTAATTAGTAGTATATCGAACTATCTAATAAATATTAAATTATTACATTTTATCAGTAGTACAAGAAGAATGGAATATTTTTTCAATTTACATAAAAAATTCTTATTTCAGAAGACCTTTTTTGATCTTAAAGCACATGATGGAAAATTGTTAAAATGTTGGGAATTTTCATTTAAAATGGGGTAAATTCCATTGAAAAAGGGGTAAATTGAAGGGTTGAGATAGGTGAGGCAGCTCCTGTATTTCTTATACTACTCCAGTTCTTACAGCATTGAAAATGAAAATGAAAATTACAGTGAAAAAAGATCTTGAACTTGTGGATCTTTCAACAATTAATATCATTATATATCTAATATTGAATTTGATTTTGTTTATACTTTCCAAGACTGTTCAAGACTCATATAGCTTTCAGTAAGGCACCAATTACGCAGTAGGTTTTAGGCTTCTGCAGTGAGGCGATACCCAAACTCTTGTTTGTTGTTATTTTTGTTCGATTCAAACTTAATTTGCATATTCAATTTAAGTTTCACTTGTTTTAAGATTTATTTATTCAGTTAGATTAATATATATTGTATGTTTGTTCGCATTGATTGTTTATTTAATTTCTGTTCGTTTTAAGTTTCATTTTTACTTTAATAGCAAACTATTTGTTTTCGTTTTAAGCTTGATTTTCATATTCAATTTAAGCATTAATCGCTTTAATATCTATTTATTCATTTATATTATTACTTGTTGTGTGTTTTTTGCTATGATTGTTTATTTAATTTCTGTTCGTTTTGCGTTTCATTTATTAGTTAATAGTAATTTCTGGTCGTTTTGAGTTTGAATTTTAACAGGTATTTGTATCTCCTGAGCTTAAGTTTAAAATGACCTTTACTTTTCTTTGAAAAACTTATTTTTCAGAAAGTTTTTTTAATTAATCAAGAAAATATCTGAAAATGTTTAAGGTATAGTACAAATGGCTTTAAGAAAAAGCTAGATGGTGACCTAATAAGCATGGGTTCCTATAGGCCTATTAGCCTCCTTTCTTGTGTTGTCAAAATCTATAAGAGTGTCTCCAATAGAACATTTCAACAGCTCCTGGAATCAAATGACCTTGTAGGCAATCGCCAATATTTATTCCGGAGGAAATGTTCAACATTAGACTGCTTAGCGGCCCGGCATCAAGAGTGAATTGAAGTTCTGGCAATAGAGTACTACATTAGGTTATTGTTATTCAACATTGCCAAAGCTTTGGTACCGTTGGCTGCTAAGAATATTCTATACGTACGGATTTCGTGGATGTCCGTTAGGAGTGCCTGAGAGCTTTCTTTCAGATCGTTTACTGTGGGCTCTCCTCGACGGGTTTATTTCCTGCGAATATTCTGTGCAAGCAGGGGCTTCCCAGTACAGTCTTTTGGGATCTACACTCTTTCTTATCTACATAAATGACATAGGAGACAACCTTGTAAGCCCTCTGCATCAATTTTCAGACTATACCACGACACACTCAGCCATACCAAATAACGAAGACCCAACACAAGTCTCCCTTTCTCTACAGATGGATTCTTATAAAATTTAAAAGTGGTCTGTTACATGGATGTTCAACTTGAACCCATTGAAAACCAAAGAGCTTCTTATTACACGATCAAATGTACTGCGTGACCACCCTAGTTTCATTTTCAAAAATAAAACCGTAAAGAGAGTCGACAAGCTTCGTTTACTGGCGATTCATTTCTCCGCCGATTGCTCTTGGAATAACAATCTTGATCAGGTGACAACCTCCTGAGAAAGAAAACTCGGAGTTTCTCTTCGTTGCAGAAACCCTCTTCCATCAAGCTAGATTATCCTTCTTTACAAGTCCTATATCAGACCCACAGCTGTATATAAATGCCAGAGCTATATATGGATGCATAAGCTGGTGACCCGAAAACGCTGTTAGCACTATTCCAGAATATCCAGAATAGGGGAAACAGGGCGGGCAGCACCTATACATATGACTCGCTCCAGCCTCTAAATGAAACGTTTGATGTAGCGTTGATGACTGTTTTCTGCATGTACATGAATTTGCCTCCCTCTAACGAGCTCTCTTGCATTATTCCTCCCTTTGTCCAGCCGACAAGGCAGACGTGAAGCCACACAGCTTAGTCGAATTATCTAAAGGAGGGCGCTTCGAGAACCGAGTACTTGAGGAAGAGCTTCATTCAGCGTGGCACTTATATCTGGAAGGATCTTTCTGGGAATATAATTCCTGCAATTTCCTCTGTTGACTCCTTCAAAAGAAGGTTCAACAGATATTTAAAACCTTGAAGTTTTAAAACGAAGTAGTTGAATAGAGGCATATCAGATACCTTTAAGTACCTGGAGCCGTGAATAGAGAAACAAGAAAAAATTCTCTATCGACCCGACAGGTTTGTAGAATTTTTCAAGATTTCAAAACTAAAACCAAACATTCCTTCAATAAGAATAAGATGATAAAGACCTAAAAAAAAAAATATTGGACCCGGCTATTCGAAATGACTGAGTAAAGCCAGCCAATATATCTAAGAATTGCAGCATATACCACTTTAGATGTCATGACTTAGCTTTTGAATTAAGCTAGCCAAACACCTAAATACACCCTGAGCCAATTATTCGGAGGTAACCACTCTCAGCCCCTCGATCTTTAGGCTAAAGTTTTATTGCGCTTTAAACATACTTCTAGTTAAAATTCAATATGTGTTCAGAGCAGTCGTTCTTGAAGGATTGACACATAAAATCCAAGTAATGGGGGGATATTGAGGGGGCAGCTCCGCTCATATACGCAATACTTTACGTTTGTTTTAAGTTTTAATGTCACCATTCACCTTCATTTAAAAAAAATTGTTTTATTTAATTTTTGTTCCTTTTTAATAGCATTACACCTCTCAGGAAATTCCCATTTCCTTTAATCTTTCTTTATGACTGCCTCCCACCCCAATCGCGGGTGGTATGATGTCATAAAGAAAGATTACATTGGGACTTTTAGGAGCCTACATAGAAACTTTGACAAAATAATGTTTTACCTCAATTTTCAGTTATCAGTTTCTTTTTCTCTGGCGTTAGTTCTGAAAATGCAATTTCCTATTATTTGAGCAGAATTTTAAGCCATATTAATGGTTTTTGTTTTCTAAATTTAGGAAGTGTATTTGCAGATCTTCAAAACCTCATAAATTGGTATCCAGCAAAGTTGTGAAGCAGAAAAAAGTAATTATATACTTCATTTAAGCAGAAAATCTGTTTTGCAAGGTTTCACTTTTATAGCACAAAGAATTTTAAAGATCATCAAAGGTCATTGCCCTCTAGAGGGAGAAGGAGTGTAGTTAGGTACTTCAAAATACCTTTTCAGGACATAGTTTAGTCTGTACCTATGCAAGGACACTTAACTGTTTCCTTAAATTAATTTTGTCAGTGTTGTTTTAATGGTGCAGTTACTTTTTTATTACAAATATTTCCCTATGGCAAAACAGCTGCCTTTAAAGGTGGTATGACTTTTTAAAATGATTGCGAAATTCCATCAGTTGCTGAGAATCTAAAGCCTGTAATATGTTTTTCCCTTATTTTATGGTAAGAAAAATTTAATTTCTGCTCATTTGTAAGTAATTGCGGAATTGCCCTTTAAATAATGTTATCAGAACAGAGAAGAAGATTTTCTAAATAATTTAAATTCTTTCTTTGAATCTGTGTTACTGTCGGTTAAGTGTTAAAAATAGGAAAAAAATATACGAAAAAAATATAAAAAAATGAAAAAAAAGGTAAAAAATAACCATCAGTAAAATTAAGAACCTTTTAACTCTACTTTTCTGCTATAATTTCTGTTAGGCCGAAAGCACTAAGGATATCAGAAGAAAATAAGAATTCCCCCTGGACTAATCTTGGATCTGTTGATACATGAAAAGGGTGATTTTCAAAAGTTTTTCCTTTGGCTTGTCATCACATCTTTGTTAATTTTTCCATTTTGAACCGAGAAAATAAATAAGAAGAATTTTTAAATAAATTTGAAAATGCAGGCTTTATTATTTAAGACGTCGGGTTTGAAGGGATAGTAACCCTCCTCGCATTTAGGGTAACCCTGGGTATGCTTTTAAAAACGAACAAAAATTAAATAAAACAATTTTTTTTAAATGAAGGTGAATGATGACATTAAAACTTAAAACAAACGTAAGTTATTCCGTATAAGAGCGAAGCCGCCCCCTCAATACCCCCCCCCCCCAATTTCTTGTATTTTATGTGTCAATCCTTCAAGAACGACTGCTCTGAACAAATATTGAATTTAAACTAGAAGTATGTTTAAAGTACAATAAAACTTTAGCCTAAAGAGCGAGGGGCTGAGAGTGGTTACCTCCGAATAATTGGCTCAGAGTGTATATAAGTGTTTGGCTAGCTTAATTCAAAATATCGGCTGGACCTGTGGCTTTGGTCAAATCAAGATGCCGCAAAATACGTAGGATCTTAGGAGCAAAAAAATTCACATGATCTCGGACAGTACAGGCTTTGTCCCAGAAACTTGGCACTTTTCTATCTTTTCATCCATATTCGAGAATTTGACAAAAGCCATAGCAAGAACTTCAGCCTTTTCCTGTAGATCTTAAGACACAGTCCCGTTAATCTGTAGAGAAGGAAATGAAGTCCCCTTGGACAACGGTAAAGCCTCCTTTACAATTCTCCACCAGATTTTTGCCGAAACATGTCGAGCCTTGGTGGCAAATTCCTCCTTATATTGAACCTGGGACTGCAGAATCACCTGAATTGCTTCCTTGCACGTGCTGATGGACGAAAGCCTGTTCTCTTCACTCTTTAAAGTAGCCACTGCTTCTGTGCCTTTTACTTTGCTTGGATAGTCTACTTACACTGGGCGTTGAACCGTGGTTTGTTCTTACTGGACACCTGAATCCGCGATTCGGTTTGAGGGGATATGTTTTCAACAGAGTCAACTATGGCCTGCCGGTACTTCTCTGCATCTTTTTCTGGGCCTTGAAGAAGAAAGGCTCCATTGCTGAGAGCAAAGAGTGTTTCAGAAACTGTTGCAGTCAACTCTTTTGTATAGCCATATTGTCCACTCATGTTTTATTGGAAATAGAATAAAAAGGCTTCCCCGTGCAATGATGGCATTGTGGTTCTTGGATTGACTTATACCGCTGACACAACTTATTGGGGTGTAAGGTACGGGGGTCACCTAAAATGGCGCAAAAAGGTTGCTAATCCACTTACTTGAGGGGGAAATCCCCTTGTCAGCCCAAATGTTAGTAGGATTCCCGCTCTTAACCCAACAGTTCCGTGTCTATCGGGTACGCGTCTGTGCCCGATTTACAATATACCCTGCCTTAGGGTACTATAGCGTGATCGAATGGTCCCAGGGGCCACTTTAAAGGCCAAGGGTTACTGGTAATATTTCTAACTATCTCCTTGGACTCGACCTAGGCTAAAAAGTAAAAGATTATATAGTATAAAAAATCTTACTGTAATCAGTCATGCTACAAAAAAGGAACTCAAAACGGAACTAAAGGTAAAACTCTTACGATTCACCAATACACTTTAAGACACACGCTTGCGCGCGCACCTCTGACCAAAGACGATGAATGGCTGAATCAGAATAAAATTCTCAGCATCCTTTGAAGCTTTCCAAACTGTAAATTTAAGCAGTATGAGTCATCGCTCAACTGGCTTTTTCAGACACTCGATAATTAGTGGATTCTTCAGATATCGTAATAAAAGCTTTCCCAGGATTTAAATATGTAACATAAAAGAAGTTAAATTTATAAAAGGGACATTTTTCTGAAACAAAAGAACCATAGGTCCCAATAATGTTCGTTGTTTTTAGCCACCAATGTTATACCGGTAGGCCACAACGCCACTGGCTTGAAAATATACGGGTGTCACCACTTATTGGAGGAGAAAGCCCCGGCCCCAAATTATAATGTGATGCCCGTGTCTACCACACCGTTTCTGCAAATATTGGGTTTGGTACTACCCGATTTACAGTATACCCTGTCCCAGGGTATGAAAATGCGATCGAGTGGTCAAATGGCCACTTTCAAAAGCCAAGTTTAGCCGCCTTGGGTTACGGATAGAAAATCTCTAACTCCCTCCTTGGAGGTAACAAACCTCCCTGTCAATATAATAATGACGGTACCTCGTAGCTCTATTCCTACCCTGCCTGGGTTACGGAAACTAGTACACAGTTTGTAAAAAATACCTTACTTTATTCTTCCAAAAGGGTCACAATAATCCCACAAAAATATATCTCCCCGAACGGGGTCTAAACGCAGACTTAAAAAATATAATAATAATAGGTACAGCAACTGTTCATAGGGGTGGACCTTCGCTTGGCCTAGCCAATCATCCCAATCCCCATTCAAAACCAGTTCTACCTCTTAGCTTTATCTTTCAATGACTCCAAACCAGGAAGTACAAAAATAGAACTTACTTCAAAGCTTACTTATTGCGACGCCTCTAACTTAGCAACGAGAATTTAACCTGTCGTTTTAAATTATACTATAAGAAAATGTAATTAAGAAAACTAAAACAGTTGATTTATCTGAAAGGAAAAGAAACAGGGGTGGAACCCCAACAGTCGTCACTGGTGAAAGCATGAGGGTCTACCTTAAAGAAGTCAGGGAGATCTGTAAGGAAGAGCTCAAGACGAGATGATCCGTTTGGGCCGTGATACATGTACAAATAGACAAGTTTTTCCAGATCGTACGAGAGAGATAAATCATACAAGTACAACCCCTCCCTGTCAGTATTCTTGCTGCGAAGCTAAACACTATCATGGACGTTGAAATTTCCATGAAAAATACGGGCAGACTTAGCGTACTTGCTCCAAATTTATTTAAGGGGGGCTTCAAGGCAGCTGGTAATCTAACAGGTTTAAGGGTTCCACACGGTACCAACAATAACGGAATTATTTGGGAGGGTCACCCTAACCCACAGAGCTTCTTCGTTTGGTGATTCAAATATATTTAGGCAGTGATAATGGTATATGGCTCTGTAGAAAAACAGCAACACATCCTCCTCCGTATTTAGCATCGTCACTACGTTCACAATATTGCCTGAGGAGCCAGTATCCCTGTATGGTAAACTCTCTGCTCTGTATGTAATGGTTGATATTGGTCTCAACGATGCACATTATAGACGGTGGTTAGCCTGGTGGTTTGCCGGGTGGTTAGCCTGACCACCCGGCAAAGCTTCTTCTGTGTTCTTCTTCTGGTGGTTAGTCTTTTCCTGTGTAAAGTCGGCCCACTTGAGTAAATTCATATATTTTTAATTCCTATATTAGGGAGTTTGCTCCCTAGTCAATACCTCGCTGTTTACGCTAAAGTTCGAGTTTTGTTCCAATTTTTAGCCTGACAAGACCTATACATCCATTGCCATACATCACTAGACAGGGAACGGTGCCA
>JAQQPU010007846.1:0-32739 GCA_029168905.1 Artemia sp. Kazakhstan ARC1039
TTAGGTTAATTTATCCAGACCAAGTTGATTGCGATAGTCTATGCATTCAACTCGGTCTGAAATACGGTAGTGGCCATGAGGCAGGACACTCACACCATTCTCGAGCACATAGACTTTGTCGGATGTACATGACATTGCATTTTTTTCCACTCTCAAAGTATAATTTCTATACTGTAGAGAGCGAATTGCAAGCACTTGTGCTCTCGGCACTAGGCTACTTTCTACACAGTCTCTGTACACGCTCATGTTGAAATTGCTCTTTACAAAATGTGTAGGCACCCCTTTACACGCCTTCTTTTCATCCCCATTATGTGTTTTAACGCAATAAACTTTAGGACCCGGGAACACCCCCCTGGATATCAAATCACTCCCCATCTCTGATTTTAACATTAATAGTTGGTTGGGGGCTTGACGTTTCACCAACTCGGGGTAGAGGGATGGATTCCAGTTGGTGAAATCCATCCGCGAGCTGATGTTTTCCCCCTTTTCTAGATCACCCAATAAATCTTCGGTCCCATTTACCTTTAACAGCAGAGAATCTGTATCCCCATAGTAAACTTGAACCTCCCCCTCCCGTGGCCATTGCACCTTGCACACATTGTAAAAAAACGACAACATGAGCTTTTTGGAAATTTCTAGTACTGAACTGCCGCCCGCTATATTCTTGTTCAGTAACACATTTCGCTTTCGCCTGTGTAGAAGAACCATGCCAGTCTCTATGCTCGTGAACGATGTAAAATTAGGATCGGCAATAATTCGTGCACACTCTAGAGGGTCAGTCACGACGTCGCAGCGAGATCTGTTACGTACGCTTTCACACATTTTGCCAAACGCTGAATTTAGAATGAGTTTGTACATTTCCTTCTCTACCTTGGAGTTTGCCCTAGAGCGTTTATCGACAAAAGTGTCGATAAACGTCTTTAAATAAGGTTTCTGATTGAACTGCAGGACCCTATGTATTTTGGTGATCTTGAAGCCACTGTTCACCATCCAGTGCAAAAGCACATGGTCTCCTTAGGGTCCAAATCAGCAATCAGTTTTTGCTTAGAGGGGGTTTAGTGCATCCCCATATCCTCAACCAATGATCGATTGTAGGGGCTCAATGAGTCCCTGCTCACGGGTCGATTGATACAGGGAAAAACAAAATCTTTGACTGAATCGTGAAGCACCAGAGAAATGTGTCCGTCAATTTCAAAGAACCATCCTTGTGGCCCATTGTCCTCGACGGTGGTAATGTCGGGGAACTCACAAGGATTCTCAAGCCATTGATAGTTCCCACACGGCAAAGAGTAGTGAGACATTGCCGAGGGGTACAATGAATTCATGTCCAAGAACACTGCATTTGACTTTGCACCGGTGCTGTTTTGTCCGCTCGGATCGGTTGACAAGACGCGGTCCCCATGAAAAACATACCCTCCCCTCATTGAACGCTCTACAAAAAGGTGCTGATCTACATCTGTGATTAGGCCTATTTCATCCATACTAATTTTTAAAATCAAATCCATCACCAAATGGGGTGTGGAAAAATAGTAGCCTATATCTAACCCGAACTCTGAATAGATTTGGTCTGTGTTCTTGCAGACTATATCCAACAGAGTTAAAACGTCACTGGCCAAGTACAGTCTACAATAATCCCACCCATTTTTACAATTCCCCTTAGACCACACCTTCTTGGCAAACTCATATTCCTCGGCTCTGCATTCACTGCTGGTCAGTGAATTGTAAAAAGCTTCAATTGGAGGTAGTTTCACCTCGCTTAAGCGAGCGCCAGAACAGTAATAGTCGTATGCGTATACACCTTTGCAGGTCAACAGGTCATACATTTCACTGTCTGGAAAGTGCTGTTTAAGCAAGGGAAAGCTATCAAAATTGTCGCTTTTCTGCACTTGAATCAATTGACTCAATGCCTTGGGAAAAAAACTAAAGGAATCTAAAAACCTGATTTTATTCCAACACGTATGCCCATTATTTACTACCTGCCATTTCAGCTCGAGAAGCAACAACTTCTCGGCCGATTTGGGAATAATGATATAGGTAAATGAACTGTTTACCCATGGACTGTCTACTCCCCCTCCCTCCCTGTGCATACGTGCCAGTGCCGGTAAAATAAATTTTAAATCGTAATTTGAGTTGTGGATAAAAACAGGGATAAAAACTGCTGGCTAACATTTAAGTTACACGATTGATGCGCTACCCCTCTAAAATTACTACCCCCAGAGGATATTTCCTGCCACAAATGATTATGATGTCTGACTTTCCCCCTCCCCCCTCTTTTCCCTTTAGTCCCCTTATCCCCCTCTACAAACTCCCCCTTACAAACCCAACATATTTTTTGATTTTTAATCGCGAGACGATCCTCTGCAGACAACACCATTGGGTAATGGGTATTTCTCAAACGAGAAATAGCACCATTAGCTGTGCCAATTAGTTTAGTCAGTGCCTTGACCATGCACTCCCCCTCATTCAATGTTTCTACTATTTCTAACAACCACATGGTGTTAGAACTGTCTCTTTGCGCATGGGCATAGGACACTGCAATAGCTTGATGTTCTTTGATTCGGTTTGGAAATTGAGGATCGTTCACCTCCACCAGCTTAGCTTCACAATCCAAAGATATTTTGTTGCACTGGAGGAGGGTGTTTTGAAAATTTTTGAAGCGTAAAATGGCCCTATCCCCTGAAACCGTTTCCACTGTCTGGTAGCCATGCCGTCTACAATGCTTCATATGATCCCGTAGTTTTATATCACTACGAAATTGTGACAGGCATGTCGGGCAGTAGAAACGGGTCCCCCAATGCTTACCACCCCCCAGAACTCTACTAATGTCTGTAATAGGATTAAAATGGCCAATTGAGTTGGCAAGGTCACTAGATGGTGGTGTGTACAACAACAAAACCCAGTGTTTGACTAATTCAATTGACGGGCCCCTTACTGGGAAAACCACCCCCTTCTTTTTTGAACGAACCCCATCTTCAAATTCAGTTTCATACTGAACCACAGTAACGCCGATATTTAAATGGGAATTAGCCCTTTCAAAAATATCAATAGATCTTAGCGTTACTGGGTATTTTCCTTCTAAACAAGAGAAATCTACAATTGGGAAATTGGACCCTTCCTTTCCATGTACAGCCCAATCGTCTAAATTCGTCTTGGTAGCGTCACGTGCTAGAGGCTCGAATGCTGATATGAGGAAAGCATACTTGAAACATTTTTGACCTGTTTCAAAACAGATCCGCTTGACACCTTTACATCCTTCTAGATCTGGATTATTATTTAAAACTATTGCCCTTTCCCAACCACCTCTTAAAATAAAATCTTTCTTAAATTTACAGATATTAACGCTTAAATTTTCAACATAAAGAACTACAGAGCCGCTCCCATTTTCGCTAAAGTTCTCAAAATGCGCAATAATTTGACCTACCCACTCGCAAAAAACTCAAAATTTTCTAAATTCGGATAAATCACGCGCATCTCGGAGTGTATATAGTGGTGGTAAACTTCACTTTTCCCCTCATTTAAATAGAACACCTTTAAAACTATAGAAACCTTAATTGAATCCCTCCGCCACCCCATAATTGAATTTGGTTCTCCAGCAGTGCACAAATTTTATCTACATAGTCATGCACAATTTCTACGAGATCAAACACAAAATTTCCCCCATAAGTGAATTAAATGGATCCCCAAAAGTCGCAGTGTAGACAACTATAGTATTTAATATCGAATTTGACAACTGAAAGTCTGGAAATGTTGTAAAGTGGTCATTACCCCCCTCCCCTTCTTGTTTATTGTCACCACTCCCTCCCCCACATTGTTCAACAATATTTGGGCTATGGGAAACAATTTCATTTGTTTGAACTATGTTCATGTAATCAGTGGGGGGAGGGTTCCCAGTTAATTCGTTTGTAAAATCGTCCAAAAGCTGTAGTGTATTTTGACTCAAGTCCCCCTGCTAAACTGTGCTATTATCTATATTAAAAAGAAAATCATTTAAAAAATCATCAATATTATCAGGTATTTGCTCATTAACGATACCACTCCATGGCGAATTGTTAAGGAGCTCCACCGGTGCGTCCTCTCCTCCAACTGATGAGGACGGTGACAAGGAATATGGTACCAATGGTCCAATCTATAAATGAAAAAATAGCTTATTTTCAAAGTGTTCGAATCACCCCTACTGTTTTTAAAATTTGGATTATTATTTAAAATGCGGTTAGTAGCATTTGGTTAATTCACTACTCTATCGATATTCTGAAAGTTCCAATTTCCAACATAATATAAGATATTTGCAATCTAAAACGCTTTACATAGAATTGACAATTTGATTTTGTTCAAACAACTCCACCCCCTCCCATCAATTTCCACTATTTAATGCTCCCCCTCCGAGCTGGCCATCGCGGCACTTTCCCGCAGCGCTTCCCGCAGAGCTTCCCCCGGCGCTTCCCCCGGCGCTTCCAAGACCCACCGGCGCTTCCCGGGCCCCACAGCGCTTCCCGGGCCCACCGGCACTTCCCGGGCCCACCGGCCCTTCCCGCCGTGGTCGCTTGCCGTTTACATAATGTCCTAAAAAAAATGTTAGATCATAAGTCGTTTCTCTCTCTAATTCCCTACAGGTTGTCTAGGACTCATTAGCTTAATTATTGTAAGCCGCATCTGTTCTGTTCAGCAGGAAAATACAATTAAATGGGGATCGTTAACTCCCCTAAAATCTTGGCAAGTTTTAAGGTTGATAGCTCTAAAAAATATTACGCAAATTAGAACACTGCCTATGCAATGCTATATTCTCACGGCCTTCAAATTGAGTGGGGAGGGAAAACATCTTTTAAAATCTATGGCATAATTTTACAGTGTTGAAAAAAAGCGAAAAGCGAAAAGATGGAAGAAAAAGGTAGAAACTAAACAGCTTTGAAAAAAAAACCGTGTGGTCTTTACTTGTTAGCCTTTCCTCATAAAAAATTGTGTTTAAATAAACACGTAGTTTATAACGTAAAGGCAGTTTTCTATGAGGAAATATGCCGACAGAACATAGCTAGACCTTTTCGGCTTCACTATGAGAATTCAGCAGACTGCTGAATGTATACGACAATTGGTCTGATCTAGAAAAGGGGGAACAATGTCATTTAATATCTCATTGAGACACTTTTACTGCGCGATGAAATGAAACGATTGTTGGAAGACCGAATCCATAAAAATATAATATTCAATTGTGAAAAACGGTATTTTGAGATAAAAAGTTCTCTAACAGTAATTGACTAGAAATTAGTTAAAAATATTATTATGAGAGATAGCAACAGTTTATGATCTAGAGTGGGGGGAACAGAGAAAATATGAAAAAAAGAGCGATTTAACAAAGCAAAAAAAAAATTATATTTAGATATCTCTCAGGGAGGGGGAGCAGAGAAATTTAAAACAATGGTTAGGGGCGGGGGGTTAATATTTTAATATCTCTGAGACAAGTTTATATTAGGTTGAAAAATAGTTTTGTTTTTAGATATTTCTATAAGGTAGGTAAGAAAAAATGCTCACATTCGCAAATCCTGGCTGCACTTGGGTGCCAGATGGACCTGGCATAGCATGCTGGAGGGAAACCTCCCGACCTAGCGTTGGTGGGGCAGCTATTAGAGGTTCACGGAGAGCGGTTGGGCAAGCGATGTCACAATCCTGCACAGATTGGGCTGCGGCTTGGGCAGGCAACACTTGTTTAGGAGGCTTCGGCCAGCGACCATATTGGACAACTGTCGCCTTCGCAGGGGCCGCATTATCACACCTTGCTCTCTTACTGGGAGGCGGTGGGTATTCTTCACAATTTGCCTTAAAAGAAGAGAAAAAAGTTAGTATCGAAATAATTTCCCCCTTTTTTTATAGAAGGAAAATTAGTACCCCCATCCACATAGCCATAATTTTGTCTAGAAAATTTATCACTAAGAAAGCCCCTCCCCAGCATTTTCAGTAAAGCAAAAAGTAAAAATATACTAAACTCAGAAATCAAATGCTATTTTAATTAATTAAAAAAGCTTATTCATAGACATCCCAGCCCCTTACTTTTCATGCAAAGAAACACTTTATTTTCATTTTGCAATAATGGCGATAGAATTGAGACATGTCCCCCTTCCCCTCTTTTCAGCAATGTCATAAAAATATTGTTAGCAATTATTTTTGGAAATAATCCCAATTCACTCTTACATAGAATATAGAATTCCAATGTCCTAAATATCTATCGCTAATTTTGCAGACAAAATTAGTTCTCCGCTATTTTCAGACAAACACAGAATTACGTAAAAAGCATTGAAAACCTAGATTGCCTAAAACCAGCTAATGTAAACAAAACAGGAAAAGGGGTGACAAACTATTTATAAGCTTGCACGGAGCCTTATGTCAAACAGAGCGGCATAATACCTTAAGAATTGACGGAAGTCAGTGGTCGCTTTTAGCTAGGATATAGAATGCTTAAAATTGTATAAATTTAACGAAAAGAGAATTATTTCTATCACGAGAATAATCGTTGTAAAAACAGGGGGGGGTTTGAGGAGGGTTTAGGTAATAAAAAGAACACCTTTTATGTTTTCTATCGAGTATAAAGATAGCATGGTGGAGGAGTTTGTATTGTGGGGGAGGGGGTACTTACCTAAATATACTGGAGGGTGATCAATGAAAGTAATTTTATTTTGAAAATAAAAAATGAAAATGTACTAAAACGGAACTTACATTGCTAAATGTGGCTGCCAAGGATTCAAGCTCATCAATTATGTCTGTTGTTCTATCCATTGTGTCACAATACTTTCTGATAATTTAATCACAATGCATGTCCGTTATATATGAAATATCAAGGGCGAATTGTTATGTAACGGGGAAAACCATATACAAGCGAGCCTCTGATTGGCTGAGAAGGGGGATTTATCCGAGTCTCTGATTGGCTGAGAAGGAAACACGCATTCTAACTGTTTCCTAATTCCTGGATCTTAACATTCGCCCCGAGCGTGCACTTGACCAAGGCAACAACAACAAATCAATTGATCTTGAACGAAGTGTTATTGACCCTGTCCCCCGTTAGACTCAATAATCCAGAAAACATCCATCAAAGTGAGAAAAATCCTGTTTTTTCATTCTCACTGACAAAAACCATAAAACAGACATAAATTGATGTTGACATCCATGAAAAACATCAAATAAATTGACCAACACACATAACCGTCCAAGAAACATCCATAGAAGTGAGAAAATTCCTGTTTTTCAAGTGAGAAAAATCCTGTTTTCTCATTCTCAGTGAGAAAACCATCTCCCTAGGGACTCTATGCCCATATTTGGTGTGCTGTCACGAGTAGCACATCCCTCTCTACCCATATTTACATTCTTCCTATAAATTCCGCCATTTGCAAGTTTCAAATGGTACTAAAAAAGGCTCTTTTTGTGCCATGTCCGAAGTGGAAAAGCTGGGGCTAGTGGCTACCAGAACTTCTTAGAGTGATGTTTAATGGCTCATTTGAAAACGTTTGCTCATATCTACGGGCTTTTATCAATTCTACAATTCATAACTGAGATATAGCAATGAAAACAACATTTTTGGTGCCCCTTCTTAAGTGGAAAATCCTGAAAGTATAAAACGGTATAATTGTAATGATTATGATCCTAAACCCTTAACTCGAGGGTTGCAAGAATACCTCCCACAGGTTCCTCCTCCAGGCCCCGTTAATAAGCTACGCAACTAAAGTACTACAAACACCAATATATTAAATTAGATTATTAGAGGCGTGGTTCTCTTAGTATAGCCCCGGACTTCAAATTAGACTATCATATTTGATTCCTCCTTGGATTTTTTTTCAATCATGGTTAGTCCATTCTTATCATTACGTTTTAGATAATCCACTATTTTTGAAAACGTGATGCACTCATTTTCCCAAACATATCCCGGAAAGACTCATTTTAGAGGTATTACTCATATCTACGTGATTTTTATCAATTTTACCATCTATAGGTGCCATATAGCACTAAAAGAGGCACTTTTAGTGCCACTTCTTAAGTGGAAGAGTTTGGAAGCATAAGACGGTACCATTGCAACAATTATGGTCCAAAGCCCTTAACTGGAGGTTTATAAGAACCCCTCACATATACCCCCCTTCCAAACCCCCTGTGTATGTTCATAAATCTTCTACTCATCTTAAAAGTAAAAGATTATTGCGAAAACAAATTAACTAAAACTAAAAACTTTTCAACTAAAAATCTACCGAAAATTAAGCTTGAATGATCAATACTTTTGAATTAAACCTTCAAACTTCACTCTGCGATGAAGCCTTTGTGCTAGTTCTAATGGCGGTAATTGAGGGGAAGGGACGTCCTTGCCCCCTTATTTTTTGCTCCTGCCTAGGTTTCTAAAAATACCTTTTTTTGTTATTTCATTGAAAAAGGCTCTTTTTTTTGAAAAAAATGGGTGTAAAAATAGAAAGTGCACTTTATGGGAATGTGCTATCAAGTCATATTTATAAAAAGTGACTAGGCATAAATATAAGCTTCTAAACGTGCCCTTAAACAGCTTCATAAGTTTTCAACTGAAACTAGGGACTGACGTTAAGACTTAAAACGAACAGAAATTATTCCACATAAATAAAAAGATCATGGCAGGGTTGTTTCTACATTAAATTTGAATAAAAAACGAGCAAAGATTAATCTAAAAAAACAAAGTTTTTCCAAGGGAAGTAAACAGCGAAGTTGAAACTTAAACGGACAAAAATTATTTGTTCACAGCCTATCTAATATATATCAATCAAACTAGTACAAATAAACCAACTAATTATGTTTCCCTGTGTTTCTGAGATTATAGAGAACTAGCGCTTTACTGAAAACACAAAATAATATAGGAGTTTTGGTACAGTAAAAGCAAACCATTTAAGGACACATTTTACAGAATAAAACTATTATCAATTCACTTTAGGATCAATCCTTTTAAGATAAATAAAAATTCATTTTAGGATTGTTGCTTTATTTTTTTTCTCGTTTAATTTGGTATCACTTCTGCACGATGGCTCATTTCAATGCCTGGCTGTCGTTTTGGTTTTAATTAAATAAAAAAAAACAATTTTTTTTAACCGAAAGTAAGGAACGACGTTAAATCTTAAAACGAACAGAAATTATTCCTTATATGAAAGGGGCTGTCCCCTCCTCAACGCCTCGCTCTTTACGCTAAAGTTTTTTATTAAGAAAAATATGTAGCGATGAAAATTATTTGTGTGACTATAAAAATGTGGCTATAAAAGAAAAGGACTGGGCTTAATTGGTAATAAATATTGACCGCGTCAAATATAATATCGTACCTTGAAGCTGCGAACGTACACCTTATAAGTTCTCCGATAGCGCCGCTTATAGCGCCAAAGATTGTGCCATCGAGCCCTGCGCCACAACAATGGGGAGTGAATTAAATTTATAACCGCGCCACCCTCAATTATTGAGAGAAAATAACGTGTGTAGCCATATAAATGTGACCTCTTTACTTCGAGCGATCTGGGGATCAGATTCCCTGGGAACGTCCTTGGAGGTATGCGAACTAATTACCTGTTATCAGACTAGATGCAGACATATAAAATGAAATAAACACAGGTAAAAAACAATATTTTTATTGAGACTTACATGCTTAGGTGAACAGCAGTGAGTCACTTCAAGCGACAACAATGGTGATTGAGATACAACATGAAAGAATTGCCAAGCTTGAATGGCGAAAAAATTCTATCTGAATGGTCCTGATTCTGATTTACGAATCTCCTCAAAAAGCACTTTTTACTCCACTATCAAACGTAGCTCTTTAGTCTTGCGCTGTAAGAACTGGCTCACCATTGGCCCAAATGGCCTAAGGATGCGAACCCTTCGTCCAATAATCTTTCTTAACTATTTTTGACGATTTAGACGTTCACACGGTTCTTATTGTTTAAACTTCCTTAGAAATATTGTGCATAGCACCTTTTTTTATTACTCACTGTCTCAGCGAAATCCAAAGCTTGGATAGCGCCATTCTTTGTCTGAGGCTAACTGCAGTTTTTTCTTTGCTGATTAAGGACTTTTCATTTTTGAAACTAGGTTTAACTTAATTATAGGAAGTCGGAATTATCTTTAGAAAGAAGGAACTTTAGTTTCGTATTTTAAATATATCGCATTTTACTCACGGTATATATTACCCTTCCCATCAATTAATAACGTCCTGTCATTAGTATTTGCTTGCCTTTGGGCTTTTAAAATGTTCGCCATTTATTAACCATTTCTTCTACATAATTATTTTATATTTATGTTATGGCTTAATCAGGAGTGCTAAAAATTTTCTCTATTACTTTTCTTTTTCTTTTTTTTCTACCTCCCTATCTAAAATTCATCTACCGGACTAAGAATATTCATGGTTCTAGGCTAGCTACTATACTAAAGATTTTTTTCTACATCTAACACTGATTACTTTTACATTTCCAACAAGGTTGGGGCTATTCTACCTTTACATAAGATTTTTTTGAATTCACTTTTTACAAGGCTTTTTTTTATTTTGCTGTCTATATGGCACATTACTTTCTATCTACGCTACATTAAATGAATACCATGATAATACTACACCTAATTCTATCTGGACATCTAACATTACATACGAGAACGATTTAAAACACACAATATTGGGTTTACCATGTTCACTGGTAACATTAAAACACTTTCACTGGGGATGTTTGCTACGCAACGTTAATGATAGGATAATTGGATTTTTGAGTTATCAGAGTTATTAAGAAGTAACATATGTAAATTCACATTTATTTCATCACTATTCGAGTCTTTAGTGTACTCAATCCTTCTGTTGTAAATTATTGTCCTTCACTCTTTTCGTCTTGGCAAAATTTTTAAAGCACTTGCGTTATGGTTTCTTCATGGGACAGTTCAAGCACGATTGTGTTCACACGACAAGCTTTCTCTAATTGCCAACTGGGAAATGATGCTTCCAACTACAGGTGTGGGAATATGCTATCAGAGTTCATTCTCACCTGCTTTTTGACAGTTCATAGAATGCCTTATCATTAAGGGGTCGAACACTGGGAGTGCGTTTATTTTCTTCTCAACATACCATTTTTGGGATATTTTGAGACACGTAGAGAATGTATTCTCGTATAAAATTGTTCATTTGTGTCTCTTAAAATTTTTAGCTCATGGCTTGCGTCTATTAACCTTTGCGGTGATTCCTAGGTTAATCACGGGGGAATTGAAGTTTGGATTTGGAACAGGTCGACATCAAACTATAGTGACTCCTTCAACAAATTGTCTTTAACTTGTGGGAGGAGTATATTGTCACTGAGGGGTTGGTCACTGGGCTTAATTTTGGTTTCCAGGTCCATTGTTCAGAAATTATCTCGTAACGTTTATGGGATAACAGATATATGAATTTTCCACACAGAGGGGATAGGATGGATTTCGAGTGATGGTCGAAAGGGATTCGACGCATGAGTCTGTGACACATAAATAATTTTTGGGGTCGTCAAGTATCATGACTATACGGTCATATGGTATATGGGTCCATAATGATTATCAAAGGCGACATTTATGTACTTATATCTTGTACTGGTCGATGGGGTTCTCAGAATTTATGTGATTGTATAGTTCGATAAAGCACTGGATACTGAAATTCAAATATAATGTTACCTGGTACGTAATATGGTTCGTGGTCGAAGAAACAATGATCAAAGGTAACTGTTGTTTTCGTAGACGAAGCTGGGATGAAAATTGCCTGGAGTCTATGGTGAGTACTCTTCGTTGGTTGAGGTATGATGAAAATAGATGCTACTAGGTTGTATCTGCACTGGGTAACTCATTGTAATGATCGATATCCAATTTTGTCAATCCACTTCCTGTAATAAAAATAACGAGGCAAAATCACACGTTCTTTAAAGTAAATGCTCACAGTACAAATAAGTCACGTATCTATTGGGTACATGAATTTTACGCTCCGAGACAGAATTAAATAAATACACTAATATTAGTACACAAAACGAAATTTTTATCGTGTTGGTTATAATAAAACGACATAATTCCCATTGGGAAAATCAATACATAGAAGTTTCTTCTAAGTTGTTGTAGCCTAACGACGTTATAAAATATTAATTCTTTAACTTTAAGTGTGGTCTCTTATTTTACTTTCTAATATACACTACTACATACACTTTATTTTAACTTCTTTCAACACTTAGTTAATTTTACATTAGATTTAAAATAATCATTTAAACAGACTTTATGCTACATGATTAAATTTGAGGTCTAATTTTACAACATATTTCATACCTGCATTGTTTACGCACGTCCGTGCTGTTTAAGAAAGGCATGTTGCAGCGTCATAACCACACGGTTTTACGTAAACAACCTTACAATGAGGGAACAAGACATAGCAAGGACGAGTAGAGACCTCTATACCCGCTCGTTTTCTAATGTCTTCCCTTTTTCTTGGCTTAGACGTTCTCATGGGGTTTCGGGTTTAACCTCTGCATTTCAGCCGTTTCCCCGTTTTCTTCTCATGGTTTTCGCCTTCTTAGTCTCAGGATTTTTCCGTAATTACAAGTCAATAGGGTTCTTATGGTCAGGGAAGTCGCGAATACGAAACATACGGCCAATAGTATGTTCCACCAGAAATTGGTCGATTCTTTGAGTTCATTCGTGTTTCTTTCTAGTCTTTTACTTGTTGAAACAAGGTCTCGAAGGGTTTGGGGTCCAATTTCATAAAGATCTTCCATGCGTCATGGCTAGCTAGCAATGAATTTTCATGCTTGAATATTACTCCATGTTTTACAATATCTTGTCCACTGCGTAAACAACGAGGATTATGATGATATTCTTAAGCCTCATCTTATTTTTTGTTTCTATAATTACTTTATCATTAATTTTACCCGTTTTTCCCAAAATTCGTTTTTTTTGTTTGTTTTTTACTGCTTTGTTATTATTTTTTTTTCAAAGGCACTTTGATTTTTTTTTTAACTTAGGTTATTTTTATTATATAATCATTTTGTGGCATTGGCCAAAGAAAACTGATTTTTAGGCGTAAAACAGAATAAATATTTTAGGATTAGATAGGTTAGGAAAGTAAAGTTAGGACTTCCGAGCTTTATTCTGGTCGTGATATACCTCTATGACTGGTTGAGACACAACTTTAAAGCATAGCTAATAATCACTATACAATTTAATTTTACATTATATTTCTCGAGTAAGAAACACATGAATAAGCAAGCGTGCAGCACATATTTACACTGGTATCCTGTTTTATGTGTAGGCCTAAAATAATTATAATCTGCACTAAGACAAAATATTTCATATAATTAGACGCTTCTGTACTGGTAATTTCTTGTTTTGGATAATATCCATCTTGGTTAGGACATGGGTCGATTTTTCATAGAAAATCCGAGGGTGAGCACCAAAACCCAGTAAATTAAAAGCTGCGTGGGCCTTGAGTTCCTCCCCAGGCTTCCCACAAAACGTGGTCCAACACCACTTGTCGTTCACAGTCGACCACGAGCTTCCTACTTTGGGCCTTTCTCTCTGATCACCAATGTTTTGACATCACTCGTATTATTTTTTTCCCTTAATATTGACTTGGTTAACTTTACTTGCACACTGTTAAATATATTATGGTGTTAAATTTATTATATTTGAAATTTGTCTTTACATTAATTAGGGATATTTCCATCTGTCAGGTTTTTTAACCGTTCTGCCTGACTGTGTCGTTATTTTCTCCTCTGTTTCTTGCGGTTTTTTCTTTTTCGGTTTTTCTAGCGAAATAAGGTCGAACTTTTTGTATTTTTTTTCAAAAATTCTTGCCCTTTTAATTTCGTTTGTTTCCCGTGCGCGGCTGCTGAGGTCGGTCTTGATTTTCCTATTTCTTTAGCTACTATATGGTCTGATTCGCCGTCAGACTCTTCAGAACTAGTTTCCGACAAATCCGGATTAGAACTTTTACAGGTGGCACTTTTTGAGGTATCACCTGCCCTTCCTTCGTAAATTTCTACTCCTCTGGAAGTAGAAGGTTTATTCTCTAAGTCTTCGCTTTGAGTTTTCAACTCGGGAGATTTGAAAGATTCTTGAGAGCTTTGAGAGGAATCAAGAGTTTTTGCGGGGTTCCTCCACTGTTTGAAGGCCATGTCCTCAGGGGGGTGGGGCATTTTTTGCACTAGGGTTTCCCTCCATGAAGTCCACTGTTTAGGTTTGACCTTGAACACAGTTATATCATGATATTGACCTTGCTGATCATCCTTGGGAGTTTTATTCTCGGGCAATGTACTTTGACTCGTTTTTATGGGGAAATTTATTAAATCCATAGCCTCTCGTAGATTTGTGTTAGTTGAATCTTTGGGAGGAGTTTTCTTTACGGTAATACCGGGGGTTTCTACAGCTCTGTTTAATTCTTCCTGTAAAGACAGGGGCCTTTCTATTGGTGCTGCAGGGGAAACCATATCGTCTGAAAATCTTTTGGGGGGACATGGGGTCGAAATTCTATTGGGGAAAAATTGGGTTTTTGGAGATATTGTATAATCTAATTCTCCCGCGCTCGCCGATGAATAACTTTTTGAATCTTTTGGTGTTTTTATTTCAGGAAAAAATCCTGGTATTAGGGATTTTTTCTTTGGAATAACTAGATTTTTCATAGCTAAAAATTCTTCAAAATTCTCCTCATCACTGTCATTCTCGAAATAGTCTTGCTTGAAATTAAAGGGTTTTAGCTCTGCCAATCTTGATCTAGGGGGCTCATTTTCTGCCTCTGACGAATCAGTGGAGGAGGGATGTGATACCCATCTCTCTGGAAATTTGGCTCTTTTTATTCGGCTAACATGCGCCTTGTAAGTTCTTCCATTATCGGGATTTTTCATTTTAAATGTATAATCGTTATCGTACTTTTTGACTATTCTGTACGGTCCAGAGTATTTGTTGGAAAGTTTTTTCCTTCCGTTTTTGCCTCGTTCTTTAGGTAGACGCAGTCTCCTACTTTGAAATCTATACTCCACTTGACTTTGGGTTGGTTTCTTAGCTCTTGGTTTATTTTACATTTTTCCAACTCTTGCCTAACTATTTTATAAGTTTTCCTCATCCTATTTACGAATACTTGTTTGTAATCTTCCGAGCTATTATAATGCTGCCCAGATTCAATAATCTCATTATACGGGATTCTAAAATCACGACCAAAAAGTAAATAAAATGGATTATCTTAAGTTGTTTCTGAATAAGCAGTGTTGATTACGTTAGTTAAATAAGGTAAGAATTGATCCCAGTCGTTCCTATTGTCTTTCGTATAAATACTTAATGCGTTCGAAAATATTTTATGCCTATTTTCTATTTTACCATTAGCTTATGGGTGGTACGGAGCTGTCACCATTTTCTCTATATTAAGAAAATTCATTCAATGGTTTGTTACCTTAGAAACAAAATTGCTTCTGTTGTCACTCAAAATCTTGTTTGGAACGCCAAATTGTAAAAATAATTCCGCTAACTCCTTACTGGTGGCATAAGCATCTTGATTTTTTAATGCTTTTGCAAAAGTAAATCCTGAAAAATGGTCTATAACTGAAAGAATACAAGTATGGCCTCTGCTAGAAACAGGCAAGCCTCCGCTCGTTTCGTATAAGTCAACTGAGATAATATCGAAGGGGTACTTTGCTACCGGGACCCTTCCCATTGGAGGATTAGGATAAGCTGGGGGGATTTTTCTTAAGTTACACGCTTCGCATGTACTTACAAATTCTTTAAGTTTTGTCATTGCCGACGGCACGTAAAAATATTGTTTTAATTTATGGAATGTTTTCATTACTCCTAAATGTCCACCTATATCTGAATGAAAACATTCAAATGCAGGTGCTATTAAGTTTTGTGGTAATACAGGTATTATTGAAGTTTGATTTCTTTTTGTCTCAGCAGTCACGATTCTACACAGTATTTCTTCATCAAGACCATAGTAAAAATTATCTATCTCTTTTCTAAGAGTTTTGAATTTATCCGGTAACGCATCGTCATTCACAAAATAATTAATAAGCGCCGAACACATTTCGTCCGTTTTTTGCTTTCTTTTTATATTTTCTAACGACAAGGGACAATAGTTAACCTTATTCTCCTTTACTGTGTCTTTGACTTTGTTTTTCTTACGTCCATGTTTGCTCTTAGCATTGATAGCGTTAACTTCATTTTCTTCAGCTTCCGACGGAATATTTTCTGGGTATCTACTCAAAAAGTCACAAGCTGCGGTTTTTTTACCTTTTAAATGTTCAAATTCGTAATCTAGGTCTTGGATTTTCATAATCCATCTAGCTAGAATTCCCGTGGAGTTTTTAAATGTGCGCAGGTACTGCAAGCTCTTATGGTCTGATCGTAGTATAAATTTTCTACCAATTAAATAGTGTCTAAATTTGTCCAAGTGGTGGATTATAGATAATAATTCTAAGTTTGTGGCGGAATAACTACTTTCGCCCTTTGATAAGGTTCTACTCGAATAGCATATAACTTTTTCTATTTTTTTTATTAGAAGGTCCTTGTAAAGGATCAGGGTTTCCCATTGGAATTATTTGCGAAAAAATGGCCCCAATGCATTTGAACTAGCATTTGTCGTGACCACAAATCCTCCATTTTCGAAATCAGGAAGTGATAAAATTGGTTCAGAAGGTGAGCGCCTTTTTGAGACGGTCTAGGGAAGTTTGAGCTTCCTGGGACCAGGTAACATTATGGGATTTACCCCTTTAGTTAATTCCGTGAGGGGTTTTGCAATTTGGGCGTAATTGCGTACGAATTTTCTAAAGTAGCCAGTAAGACCTAAAATTCCTCTTAATTCTTTCATAGTTCTAGGGGGTTTGAGGTTTTCAACACATTTTATTTTATCAGGGTCTGGGGATATCTCTCCTTGTGTCACTACTACTCCTAAAAATTTAATTTTATGTTGAAATAAATTTACTTTCTCAGACCGGCATTTTAAATTGCCTTGTCTGAACTTCTCGAACACCTTAGCTAATGTCGCTAAGTGTTGTTCAGTGTTTTCCCCCACGCATATGACATCGTCGACAAAATGAATGATATTCTTTAATCCTCTTAACAGGTGCAATAGGGGTCTACATAGCGCGCTTGAACTTGTTTTTAGTCCAAATGGTACCCTTAAGTATTCATATGAACCACATTCAGATGCTGAAAATGCAGTTTTATGAAGATCCTTTTCGGCTATTTTCACTTGGTGGTAGCCTTGGTTAAGGTCCAAAGACGTAAAAATTTTGTTTTTGCTTGAAATTGAGTCAAGAATTTCGTCTATTCTTGGTAGAGGAAATTTATCGCTAACTACTTGTTTGTTAAGGGCTCTATAGTCTAATACAAGTCTAAGATCACCATTCTTCTTTGGTACTAAGATCACTGGTGCACTATACGGACTTATACTTGGGCGTATAATTACCATTTTTTTCTAATTCATGGATTTTATTTTTTAACCATTCTTTGTGCTTATATGGCACACGATATGGCTGTTTCGCTACAGGATTACCAGTCGTTAAAATTGAGTGTTCATAAAACGGAATCAGCCCGATGTCATCTTCAGATGCAGAGAATATATCCTTAAAATTCCACAATAATTCTCATAATTTGTTCTTAAGTTCCTTGTCCGTAATATGAACCATATTAAATTTGTTTAAAAATTGCGATTTAGTTAGTGGGTACCTGTTATTTGAGGTGTTAATGCCGTTAACTAGGTTTCTTTTAGAATTTCCCCATGTATTTGAATCATTCTCTGATAAAACTTGAATTTGAACTAAACACGTCCCCTTTTTTATCGTAATTGTATCATTTTCGTGGTTATTAGTTACCCAAATAAAACCTTCTCCTTTGTCATAAGATATAATCTGTTCCTCGCATAGCAGATTTTCGGGAATGTCAGATGGGGTCGCAAACCATATTTCGGATTTGCTAACCACTGGCTCAATCATCTGTGATATTTGAATTTTTTGCATCGTTTTGGGGGGGACTTTTGTTTTCCTTATCGCGAATCCATAATATTGCTCTTTATTTTCATTATTTATTAGATTCATACTGGCGCTATGCTGCGCCATTGCGGCATCTTGTGGCGTCACGTTGGGTTTTACTATGTTTTTCCATAATTCCACTATTTTCTTGATTTCGTTTGACCTGTACTTTCGCATATCTCCTATTTTTACTTTTGTGAATTCAATACTTTTATTATTTAAATTTACTTCATCTCTGCAATGTCTTTCAGAATAATTGGAAAAGTTTCTGATTATTTCTTTTCCTCCTTGCGAGACATGGGGTTCAAAATGTTGTGACATTATACCGTCAGAATTTTTTTTACTGTTACGGTGCCTTCGTATCCTCTGTTACGATTTCTTAAGGTAGAAATTTCTCCCCCCACCTTAGCCGGGTAGACAAGCCTCTCATTTGCTACGCCTAATAGTATTCTATTGGACCTTAAAAAATTTGCGCCTATGATTGCTTCATATGGAAAGTTATCGCATATTATAAAATTTGTCGTAAAGATCATATTGTCTCTTTTTACGTTTAGGCAAATTGAACCTCTTGCGTCTAATTTATAGCCTGTCACACTAGTTAAATTGGGATTATTAGGGTTCCTCTGTCGCCTAATATGCAGAGGCAACATATTAAATACGAATGACTTTATGATACTAATCGTTGCACCAGAGTCAATCAAAGCCTTAAAATAAACATTTTCTACAAAAAAAATCATTAGATATAGGTAACTTGTTATTAATATCACTACAAGACGGCACTACCATTGTTTTGGACCTATTAAATATTCCGGGCACCCTCTGGGTCCAATTTATATTTCTGAGGGGCCTGAAACGTTTCCCTGAGGATTTATTTCATGTGTCGGTGCCTGTAATAGATATTCAGACGTATGAGTTTCCGTAGGCATATCTAATTGATTTACGTCTGTCTGTCTTCGTCATGTATTATTATGGTAACGTGGATGTCCTTTGTCAGTACCGCTTGCTGGCACTGACTGCCATATTGGCTTATATTGGCTTTGGCGAGTATTTGGGTTTTCAAACCGGTAATTAATTTGTCTGTTGGGGGGAGGGTTATACAAGTTTGGTTGGTACGTGTTGTAAGGTACTGATTGGCGCAATCCCCCCTGGCTATAGCCTAGTGCACGACCGGTGCTAAAATTTGTTCTTCCGAACAAATGGTTGCCGTAATTTTGCGTATTACCGACAGCAATTCTTGGTATACGATTGGGGACATAACGGCACTCTCTCGCGATATGTCCAACACGATTACAATTATAGCACCTTATTATTGTAGGGTTATTTTCGTAATTAGATTGTTTGACAGGCTGAAAACGTACTGTTTTCTGCCTAGCGAGTTCTTGCGTATTGTTTCTTTGTGTTACTGTCCGTTTTTTTATCCCTTGAAAAGAAATTGGGGGACGCCTGGTCGCTCTTGAAGTTTATGTTCGCATTTGAATCGCCTAGGCTATTTATTTTTGCTCTACTGTGATTTGCGACCATCGTGTCGACTTCGATCAATCGCTCTACCTCCTGAATTGCGAGATCCAACGTCTGAATATTTTCGGATATTACAACTCCATATAGTTTTGGGGGTAGCCCTTGCAAAAAGGTATTTAGTATGACTTTTTCATACAGTTGCCCAGTACCTGTTCCCTATTTTGCCTCTACCGAAATGCGTATATTATCAAGATATTCTCTTATATTTTGTGAATAGTCGAAGCACACCGTTCCGTGTTTTAATTTATTTATGGAACTGGTTTCTATAAATCTATCTTTAAATGCTTTTAACAATTTGTCCACCGTATTTATTGGCAAGTTGGCGTTACTGCCTATGGTATGTTCAATCTGTTTTAGAAAGGTTAATGCCTGGCCTTTTAATCGTAGTAGAAGCATGTCGACTAACGCTTTTAGCTCTGTTTTTGTTAGTTGTACAAACTGGGCCAATTGGATATTAAATTCGTCAATATCTGATTGACCATTGTACTCCGGGATAGATTTTGCTATTTCTATATTTTTCGCGACTAACTTCTGCACTATTAATAAATCGTTAAGGTCGTCCGCCATTTTTTTTGGAATCAATTCAAAATAAATTTATTTTTTCACTTAACCTATTTTGGGGGAGGCTATTATCTCCTATGAGATATTTTAAAGGGTTACCTGTGGTAGCTTAGCGGTTATAGGCCTAATCACTTTACTTATATGTCTGTATCTCCCTAATAATTAAATTCAAATTACAAAGTTTATAGCGTAATTAGTTCGCAAGTTTTCCTCCAATTTCCGACTGCGCCATTTGTAGCGATGAAAATTATTTGTGTGACTATAAAAATGTGGCTATAAAAGAAAAGGACTGGGCTTAATTGGTAATAAATATTGACCACGTCAAATCTAATATCGTACCTTGAAGCTGCGAACTTACACCTTATGTACCGTGAGTAAAATGCGATGTATTTAAAATACCAAAATAAAGTTCCTTCTTTCTAAAGATAATTCCGACTTCCTATAATTAAGTTAAACCTAGTTTCAAAAATGAAAAGTCCTTAATCAGCAAAGAAAAAACTGCAGTTAGCCTCAGACAAAGAATGGCGCTATCCAAGCTTTGGATTTCGCTGAGACAGTGAGTAATAAAAAAAGGTGCTATGCACAATATTTCTAAGGAAGTTTAAACGATAAGAACCGTGTGAACGTGTAAATCGTCAAAAATAGTTAAGAAAGATTATTGGACGAAGGGTTTGCATCCTTAGGCCATTTGGGCCAATGGTGAGCCAGTTCATACAGCGCAAGACTAAAGAGCTACGTTTGATAGTGGAGTAAAAAGTGCTTTTTGAGCAGATTCGTAAATCAGAATCAGGACCATTCAGATAGAATTTTTTCGCCATTCAAGCTTGGCAATTCTTTCATGTTGTATCTCAGTCACCATTGTTGTCGCTTGAAGTGACTCACTGCTGTTCACCTAAACATGTAAGTCTCAATAAATCTATTGTTTTTTACCTGTGTTTATTTCATTTTATATGTCTGCATCTAGTCTGATACCAGGTAATTAGTTCTTATATCTCCAAGGACGTTCCCAGGGAATCTGATCCCCAGATCGCTCGAAGTAAAGAGGTCACATTTATATGGCTACACATGTTATTTTCTCTCAATAATTGAGGGTGACGCGGTTATAAATTTACTTCACTCCCCATTGTTGTGGCGCAGGGCTCGATGGCACAATCTTTGGCGCTATAAGCGGCGCTATCGGAGAACTTATAAGGCGTAAGTTCGCAGCTTCAAGGTACGATATTAGATTTGACTCGGTCAATATTTATTACCAATTAAGCCCAGTCCTTTTCTTTTATAGCCACATTTTTATAGTCACACAAATAATTTTCATCGCTACAAATAGAGTTGTGAGAAATTCAAACTTTAGCGTAAGGAGTGAGGCGTTGAAGAGGGGACAGCCCCTTTCATATACGGAATAATTCCTGTTCGTTTTAAGTTTTAACGTCGTTCCTTACTTTCAGTTAAAAAAACTTGTTTTTTTATTTAATTTTTGAACGTTTTTGAATTGATGCAGGTTTTGATTTTGGCTCACCTTACATGAATAATCAAAACAAAATTTGCATATTAATTTTACTTTTATTTGGTTAAATGGCTTTCTCGAAACTTGTTTAGTTTTATTTACGAACGTTTTTATTAGTAATAAATATACGTAACTTACGAATTAATTTACGTAACGAACTTCTATATTCATATATTTTTAACACTTATATTAGGGGTTCCCCCCTAGTCAATACCTTGCTCTTTAAGCTAAAGTTCGAATTTGTTCCAATTCTTTAAAAATGACCGCTTAATCACAAAGGCCGTTAATTAGAATAAATAGCTCTTATGAAAGTACTAAAAAATTTTTGGCTTAAAGAACAAGGTATTGACTAGGGGGTGAACCCAATCATATACTTAACATTTTCTGTTCGTTTTAAGTTTTGATGTTGCTGCTTACTTTCAGTTGAAAAACTTGTTTTTTTTTAATTTAATTTCTGATCTTTTTTTTAAATAATGATGGGAAATCCAGCGTCCCATTCATAGCAATTTCCCTTCCCCTATGAAAACTTCCTTCATGGAAAGATCCTCCCATATAACCCTCTACTCACCCCCACCCCCACTACCAGAAAAATATCCCCCCTGAAAACGTCTGTATACTTCCCAATAACCAATACTATATGTTAACCTTGGGTAAAGTTCATAACTTTTAGCCCTCCCCCCAAGGACTTGGGGGGATTAAGTCATCCTAAAAGACATAGTTATCATATTTTCGACCATGCTGAACAAAATGACGATCTCAAAATTTTGATCGGGTGACTTTGGGAAAAAATGAGCGTGGGAGGGGACCTAGTTGCCCTCCATTTTTTTCTGTCACTTAAAAAAGGCACTAGAACTTTTAATTTCCGTTTCAATGAGCCCTCCCACGATATTTTAGGACCACTGGGTCGATACGATCACCCCTGGGAAAAAAATAAAAAAAAACAAATAAACACGCATCCGTGATCTTTCTTCTGGCAAAAAATGCAAAACTCCACATTTTTATAGATAGGAGATTGAAACCTCTACAGTAGGATTCTCTGATATGCTGAATATGATGGTGTGATTTTCATTAAGGTTCTATAACTTTTAAGGTTTTTTTTCTCCTTTTTTCGAAAATCAGCCAAATTTTCTCAGCCGGGTAACTTTTCTTGGGTGGGACTAAACTTGATGAAACTTATATATTTGAAATCAGCATTAAAATATGATTCTTTTGATGTATCTATTCATATCAAAATCCCGTTTTCTAGAATTTCGGTTACCATTGAGCCGGGTCGCTCCTTACTTACAGTTCGTAACCACGAACTGTTTCAAAAGGACATGTCATGATTACTTTGTGTACAAGTTCTAAGTAAAGCCATCTTGATAGCATTAGGATTAGGACTATAGACTAGATTTAGAATTTGTATCATAGCTTGAAATTCACTGTTGTATAGAGGCAAATAACCATATGTTCAGAATTCATATTATGTCTTATTTGATCTTCATTTCAAGTAATCCCAAAGCATATTTCTTACATTTGAAGATTGTTTATTAATCACTATTGATATTATAGCTTATAGCACTATTGAATATTATTCCAAAATGATATCTGATAAATCAATCCAGTAATCTGTGTGTTGTTCAATTACTTTGCGGTTATTAAAAAAATATTAAATTCTACGCTTATATTTTTAAGATAAATTTAATTGTATATGGAAAGTTACTGATGTCACAACTGGTGTAAGACTATGAAAAGCTTTGTAGATTAGTTTATTGTTGTCAGGCTTCATATTCACGTTTCACTCCCAAATCAATATTCCTGTTTTTAATACTTGATTTTTGTGTTTTCAGTAAAGCGCTAGTTTTCTATAATCCTAGAAACACAGGAAAACATAATTAGTTGGTTTATTTGTACTAGTTTGATTGATATATATTAGATAGGCTGTGAAGCAATAATTTTTTTCCATTTTAAGTTTCAACATCGCTCTTTACTTCCCTTGGAAAAACTTTGTTTTTTTAGATTAATGCCATACAGATCACCCAGGTGTTATAATGAAACTGAAGACCGGGCATCACGATGCAAGTCAACAACTATATTATCACTTTGCCTAGTTCCGTAGTTATGGAGGTCACTATTAATTTGGTAAAAAACTATTTTAAAAAAGCGGAGGCTAGACTATATATGCACGAAAACAGAAATACTGCAGCTTGGCAATCTTTTATCTGACCTACATTAAGGAGCTTCAGGGGCGTAAAACCAGCACAGGTGTCATGTACATCCTGGACATACCAATCGATTGTTCTAACAGCTTTTATTTTGAAGAACTGCACACTTTTATCTTTATTTGCATAAGAAGGCCAACGTAAGAATTATATGGATAAACTAATGAATAATATGTAATTAGAAGAACTTTTCTAGGAGAAAGTGCTACAGGCGTCGAAGTATGCCAACCCCACAGGTGATTTCTGATGAAAATTGAACTGTGACATCTTTATGATAGGTAACAATTAAGATAAAAACCAAGGTGACAGAGATGATTAATTTGTTGAACTGGTTTCCCACATAAAGTTACCAGGCCAGACACATTCAGCAATGTTCCAAATCTACAGCACGTCATTTCAAATGTCTTTTGCAAATTTACACACAATAGACTTAGTGAAGTAAAAAAATTCCAGCCCAAACCACTTTAGCTTTTTCCGCGGACATCAAACGATTCCATCCGACTTAGTAGCATTTGAAAATCAACTGTATCGAACGCTTTGCGAAAATCTATAAATGTAGACAAACATGTTTCCCCTTTGCCCCACTGTATATAAATAATAGGTATATTATATTATCGATATGCTGTGTTTTGCCCATACTACTTTTAACTGACTCCAAAAGTTGTGGCAAAGCATTCACCGTCGAGTGCTCTTTGCGAAATCCGAGTTGGGTCTCACTCAGCAAACTATTAATCAGTAAGAAACTATATAGATGTTTATTAACAACTTTTTCTAATAATTGAGAAAACAATGGGAGAAATTGACTTACCTACAAGAACATCTTCTTAGATTGAAAACGATCTTCACAGAAAACAATCCTTTTATCAATTTATGTGTTTTTTTTCTCATATCATAATAAAAAAAATCACCATCATAACATAGATTAATGAAAAAAGCTAATGTTAATTGACAGTTTAATATGTGTATGCTGATATCCATTCTTGGAATTCTGAATCATTTTGTGTTTATTAAAGTTAAAAAAGGAAAAATATTTAATATGTAATTTACTTTCAGTAAAGTGCAAATTATGTTCTGGTCTTTAGAAAGAACTGGGGTCGTCAGCCCTACTCCTCTGAGTTTCTGCTCGCTTTGAGTTTGACTTGAGTAGCATTGTTTTAATACGTTTCATGACAAACAACACCAATCATTCCCATGACACACATATCCCACCATTCCCATGACACACGCATCCCACCATTCCCATAACACACATATCCCAACATTCCCATGACAAACATATCCCACAATTCTCGTGAGAGCCCCATTCCTATGACAGCCCAATATTCTTGAAAATCGAATATTGTTCCTGGAAGCTGAAAAATTGAGATACGGTCTTTACGAAGGAGGCGTTTACCCCCCCCCCCGGTGATTACCCCCTCGAAGATACCCCCCCGCGGAAAATACCCCCGCTCCCGCGGAAAATACTCCTCGCAGAAAACACACCCCGGAAAATCCCCCCCGCGGAAAATACCCCCCAATAAATACCCCCCGGGAAATAACCCCGTGAAAAAAAAGGCTTTCCAAATTTGATAATTTTATTTGAGTTTTTTTTCCGAAGAGAGAAGGAATTTTGGCACTTGTGTATTATGTGCCACTCACTCAAGTTTACGCTGTGTAAAATTCGAGAACACACCAGATTTTTCGTTAGTTTCTTCGTTACTTTAGAAATAAATTTGGGCTATGAATTGGCATACTGAGGGGAGAGTAAAGTATAGCGGGTCTGCATGCAAAATTTTTTTGGTACAATTATTTTGCATATTAGATAGATAGATCGAGAAGTGTACTTTAAAGCCAAAAATACGGCCATGAACATAGTAAAATAACAGAAATGAAAGGAACAAATAACATAAACTTTGATCAGCGATCATCATAAAACACTTAAAATGAAACACTACATTAACCTAATAATAGTACTTAATACTTGAAACACGGTCATTGAAAAAAAAAATAGAAACAATACTTAAATGAAACATTATATTTACTTTACACTGGGATTTTTAAGATACCTCGCTATTCTTCTGTAATTTTTTAGTGGCCATACCTAGAAAGAATTGTCTTCTGACTTCAAACTGTCCAAATACTTCATCCCCACTCCTTATGTGATAACAGATAGCCCAAATTATATATTTCCCATGTATTCGGTCCCTTGGCTTTGTCTTGTCTCGCGCTAAGCCGAAAAAAACTAACGAAGAAACCGGCTTGTTCTCGAGTTTTACACAGCGTAAACTTGAGTGAGTTGCCCATAATACACAAGTACCAAAACTCCTTTCCCCTACAGAAATTAAAAAATTAAACTCAAATAAAATTCTTAAACTTGAAAAGCCTTCTTTTCCATCTGGGGATATTTTCTGGGGGTATTTACAGGGGGAGTAAAGTATTCGGACAGCTTGAAGTCAGAAAATAATTCTTTCTAGGTATATAGCCACTAAAAAATTACAGAAGATAAGCGAGGTATCATAGCCCAAATTTATTTCGAAAGTAACGAAGAAACTAACAAAAAAGCTGGCGAGTTCTCGAATTTTACACAGCGTAAACTTGAGTGAGTATTTTGCATGGGGAGGGTATTTTCCGGGGGGGGGGGTCGCCAGGGGTAAACGCCAACCACCCTTTACGATATGAGGCTCTCGCCGTACTGCGACAATATTCTTGGTAATCAAATGCAGTGTTCCTGGAAGCCGTTATCGTACTGTCCATTTTGATAAAGAATTCTCTGTCAGGCGCAGAGTACATGTCGTTCAAAAATAGAAGTGAATTTGAAGTAACATTATGTCGAATAAATGAAGTTCTGATATGAATTCTAATAAGCAATTGGAAAAGATCTTATTGTACTCTAATGGTATCGACCCGATTATTGATTGTTGAGTTCCGTTTGACAAGTAGGTTGTTCAATAGTTGAAGAGAGTTTGAAGTGACATTATGTCTTCTAAACGAAGTTTTGATACGGATTCTAATAAACATTTGTATGAGGTCTTTTTATATTCTAATTATAACGACCCGATTATTGATTATTGACTAATTATAATTGATTATGACTATAACAGGGCAGGTATCATTATTGTAATATACTAGCCCTGTGCACGTCGGTTTTCCATTACCGGACTTACGCATGTGTTTGAGCCCCAACATTCTCATTCAGGGCACCATGTCCACACTCCAGGGCCCAAAGTCACCTCCAGGGCCATAATTCCTCTTTAGCCCCTAGGCCCCCCAGACCCCTTCTTTTTTACATAGATTTTATTCAGCTTTTCTCCATCTTCTAGTTTTTTTCAACTTCTAAAAAAAACACCCCTTTGATATTTTAAAAGTACGCAATGAGGATGGTATAAATATGTCAGACGTGATTTATTCTAGTAGAAAAATAATGCTCTTAGATTAGAGTTTTAGTTTTGATTTTTAGTTTAGACCTTTGGTTTAGTTGTAGTTTAGAGTTTTGGCTTAGAGTTTTAGTTCAGAGTTTTAGTTTAGAGTTTTAGTTTAGTGTTTTAGTTTAAAGTTTTAGTTTAGAGTTTTAATTTATAGTTTTAGTTAGATTTTAGTTTAGTTTTAATCTAGAGTTTTAGTTTAGAATTTTAGTTTAGTTTAGTTTAGAGTTTTAGTTATGACTTTTAGTTTATTGTTTAGTCTAGAGTTATAGTTTAGAGTTTTGATTTAGAGTTTTATTTAAAGTTTTAGCGTTAGAATTTAGACTTTTATTTTAGTGTTTTAGTTTAGAGTTTTAGTTTCTGTTTAGAGTTTTAGTTTAGAGATATAGAATTTTAGTTTAGAGTTTTAGTTTAGAGTTTCAGTTTGGATTTTTAGTTTAGAAATTTTAGAGTTTTAATTTAGTTTTAGTTTAGAGTTTTAGTTTAGTGAGTTAGCATAGAGTTTTAGTTTAGAGTTTTAGTTTAGAGTTTTAGTTTAGAGGTTTAGTTTAGAATTTTAGTTTAGAGTTTTAGTTTAGAGTTTTAGTTTAGTGTTTTAGTGAGAGTTTTAGTTTAGATTTTTAGTTTAGTTTTAGTTTAGAGTATTAGTAAAGAGTTTTATTTTAGAGTTTTAGTTTAGAGTTTTAGTTTAGAGATTTAGTTTAGATTTTTAGTTTAGAGTTTTAGTTTAGAGTTTTAGTTTTAAGTTTTAGTATAGAGTTTTAGTTTATAGTTTTAGTTTAGAGTTTTAGTTTACAGTTTTTGTTTAGAGTTTTAGCTTAGAGTTTTAAGTTTGGAGTTTTAGGTCGGAGTTTTAGTTTAGATTTTTGGTTTAGAGGTTTAGTTTAGAGTATTAGTTTAGAGAATTATTTTATAGTTTTAGTTTAGAGTTTTAGTTTAGAGTTTTAATTTAGAGTTTTGGTTTAGTTTCAGTTTAGAGTTTTACTTTAGAGTTTTAGTTCAGAGTTTTAATTTAGAATTATACTTTAGAGTTTTAGTTTAGAGTCTTAGTTTAGAGTTTTAGTTTGGAGTTTTAGTTTAGAGTTTTAGTTTAGCTTTAGTTTAGAGTTTAAGTTTAGAGTTTTAGTATGGATCCGAGACACGAAAAAACAATATAATTTCATGTCCTAGGTAACAAAACTTTCAAGTATTGAGTAAAATTTTAGAAAACCATAGTTTTTTTAAGAATGAATGGACCTAACACACATGGGTGCAAGATATGACAAATCTTTTATTTCATGTCCTTGATCCCAAAGCTTCCATATACAAAAATAATCTTAATTGAACCTAATATACATGGATCCAACAGGCGAAAAAACATTTTAGTTTCATGTCCTTGGTAGCAAAACTTCCAAATATAAAGAAAAATCTTGATTTGACCTAAGGCATATCTAAGACAAATGGGTCAAAGAGATTAAAAGCTTTTAAATTTCATATTCTTAGTACCAAAACTTCCAAATATAAAATAAAATATTTATTGGACCTATGACAGATGGTTCCAAGAAACTAAAAACCTTTTAATTTCATTTCCCCGGTAGCAAAACTTCCAAAAATATAAAGAAAAATCTTAATTTGACCTAAAATACATGGATCCAATAGACGAAAAAACATTTTCATTTCATTTCTTGGTACCAGAACTACCAAATATAATGAAAAATATTAAAGATCTTAATGATCTAAATGATCTTAATGTGGTAGCAAAACTTGCAAATATAAAGACAAACCGTAGAAAACCACAGTTTATAGGTATGACTGGACCTAAACCACATGGGTCCAAGAGTCGATAAAATTTTTAATCTCTTGTCATTGGCACAAAAACTTCCAAATATAAAGAAAAATCTTAATTCGAGCTAAGGCACATGGAATCAAAAGACTAAAGAACATCATAATTTCATGTCTTTTGTACCAAAACTTCCCAATATAAAGAAAAATTTGAATCTGACATAAGGTACATGGATCCAAGAGACGAAAAACAAATTTTAATTTCATGTACCCGGTAGCAAACCTTCCAAATATAAAGAAAAACCTTAATTCGAGCTAAGGTACTTGGATCCAAGAGACGAAAAAACATTTTAATTTCATGACCTTGGTAGCAAAACTACGAAGTATAAAGAAAAGTCTTAGTTTGACCTAAGGTACATAGATCCAAGAGGCGAAAAAACATTTTAATTTCATCTCCTCAGTAGCAAAACTTCCAAATATAAAGAAAAATTTCATAAAACCACAGTTTTTAGGTATGATTTGACCTAAGACACATGGGTCCAAGACATGAAAAACTTTAATTTCATATCCTTGATATCAGAACTTCCAAACATAAAGAAAAATCTTAATTGGACCTAAGGCACATGGATCCAAGAGACAAAAAACTTATTAATTTCATATCATTGGTACCAAGACCTCCAAATATAAAGAAAAATCTTAATTCGAGCTAAGGCTCAGGGATCCAAGAGACAAAAAACATTTTAATTTGATATCCTTGCTACCAAAAATTCCAAATACAAAGAAAAATTTCAATCAGACCTAAGGTACATGGATCCAAGAGACGGAAAAACATTTTAATTTCATGTCCTTGGTAGCAAAACTTCCCATGTACTACCATGTTTATTCACTAAAGTTATTGATGGCATTACAACTGATTTTTCACTTAGGTTAAATTATGTCAACTGATTTTAGTTAGGTTCGTTTGGGCTTAGTAAATGTGTGCACAAGCTTACTGAGCCCAATGAAATTAAAAAAGTTTTTCATCTCTTGGAGCAATGTGTCTTATATATGCTTTAGGTTGAATCAAGATTTTTATTTATATTTGGAACTTTTGGTACCAAGAATATAAATTAAAAGTTTTTTATATCTTTTCCCATGTGTCTTTGTTCCAGTCATACCTAAAAACTGTGGTTTTATAAGATTTGTCCTTATATTTGGAAGTTTTGGTACATATGGCATGAAATTAAAAAGTGTTTTCGTCTCTTTGATCCATGTGCCTTAGGCCAAATTATGACATTTTATTTAGATTTGATAGTTTTGGTAGCAATGACATGAAATTAAAAGTTTTTAGTGTTTTGGATCCAGGTGTCTTTGGTCTACTTAAAATATTTCTTTATATTTGGAAGTTTTGGTATCAAGAATACGAAATTAAGAAGTTTTTCATCTCTTGGACCCTTGTGTCTCACGTCCAATCATACCTAAAAATTGTGGTTTTCTAAGATCCTCCTTTATATTCTGGAAGTTTTAGTACCAAGGATATGAAATTAAAATGCTTTTCGTCTCTTGGATCCATGTATCTTTGGTCGGATTAAGAATTTTCTTTATATTTGGAAGTTATGGTACCAAGGACATTAAATTAAAATGATTTCCGTCTCTTGACTCCATGTGCCTTAGATCCAATTGAGATTTTTCTCTATATTTGGAATTTTTGGTATCAATGACAAGAAATTAACAAGTTTTTCATCTCTCGGGCCCATGTGTCTTAGGTTCAATCATATCTAAAAACTGCGGTTTTCTAAGATTTTTCTTTATATTTGGAAGTTTTTGGTACCAAGGACGTGACACTAAAAAGTTTTTCATCTCTTGGATTCATGTGCCTTAGGTCCAATTAAAATTTTGCTTTATATATGGAAGTTTTGGTATCAAGGACATCAAATAAAAATGTTTTTTCGTGTCTTGGAGCCATGTACCTCACCCAGGACATGAAATTAAAATGTTTTGTCGTCTCTTGGATCCATGTGCCTTACATCCAATTAAGATTTTCTTTCTGCTTGCAATTTTTTGTACAAATGACTTGAAATAAAAAAGTTTTTCATCTCTTGGACCCAGGTGTCTTAGGTTCAGTCATACGACTGTGGTTTTCTAAGATTTTTCTTTGTAATTGGAAGTTTTGGTACCAAGGACGTGAAACTGAAAAATATTTCATCTCTTGGATTCATGTGCCTTAGGTCCAATGAAGATTTTTCTTTATATTTGGAAGTTTTTGTATCAAGGACATCAAATTAAAATGTTTTTTAGTGTCTTAGATCCATGTATCTTAGGTTGAATTAAAATTTGTCTTTATGTTTTGGACGTTTTGCTACCAAGGACATGAAATTAAAATGTTTGTTCGTCTCTTCGATTTAGGTCGAATTAAGGTTATTTTTTGTTTAGATTGGTAGTTTTGGTAGCAATGAGATGAAATTAAAAGTTTTTCTTCTCTTGGATCCATGTGTCTTTGGTTCAATTGAGATTTTTCTTTATTTTGTAAATATTGGTATCAAGGACATGAAAAGTTTTTCATCTCTTGGACCCTTGTGTCTTAGGTTCAATAATACCTAATAACTGTGGTTTTCTAACATTCTTCTTTATATTTTGGAAGTTTTAGTCACTTTTTCGTCTCTTGGATCCGTTTACCTTTGGTATGATTAAGATTTTTCTTTATATTTAGAAGTTTTGGTACCAAGCACATGAAATTAAAATGTTTTTTCGTCTCTTGGATCCATCTGCCTTAGATTCAATTAAGATTTTTCTTTATATTTGAAATTTTCGGTATCAATGACATGAAATTAAAAAGTTTTTCATCTTTTCGGCCTATGTGTCTTAGGTTCAATTATACCTAAAAACAAGGGTTTTATCAGATTTGTATTCATTTTTGGAAGTTTTGGTACCAAGGACGTGAAGTTAAAAAGTTTTTCGTCTCTTGGATTCATGTGCCTTAGGTCCAATTAAAATTTTTCTTTATACTTCGAAGTTTTGATATCAAGGACATGAAATAAATAAATTCATTTCTTGAACCCATGTATCTCAGGTTCAATTATACCTGAAAAACTATGGTTTTCTAAGATTTTCCTCATTATTTGGAAGTTTGTTTACATAGAACATGAAATTATATTGATTTTTCGTATCTTGGATCCATATTAAAACTCTAAACTATAACTCTAAACTATAACTCTAAACTAAAACTATAAACTAAAACTGGAAAATAAAACTTGAAACTAAAACTCTAAACTATAACTCTAAACTAAAACTTTAAACTAAAAATCTAAACTAAAACTCTAAACTAAAACTCTGAACTAAAACTCGAAACTAAAACTCTAAACTAAAACTCTAAACTAAAACTCGAAACTAAAACTCGAAACTAAAACTCTAAACTAAAGCTCTAAACTACAACTCTGAACTAAAACTCGAAACTAAAACTCCAAACTAAAACTCTAAACTAAAACTCATACCTAGGTCTAATCATACCTGAAAAGTTATGGTTTTCTAAGATTTTTCTCAATACTTGGAAGTTTTGGTATATAGGAAATGAAATTGTATTGTTCTTTTCCTCTCTTGGATCCGTATTACAATTCTAAACTAAAACTGTAAACTAAAACTCTAAACTAAAACCCTAAACTAAAACTCTAAGCTAAAACTGTAGACTAAAACTCTAAACTAAAACCATAAACTAAAAATAAACTAAAACGCTAAACTAAAACTTTAAACTTAAACTCATACCTAGGTCCAATCATACCTGAAAAATTATTGTTCTCTAAGATTTTTCTCAATATTTGGAAGTTTTGGTACCTAGAACTTGAAATTGTATTTTG
>JAQQPU010007847.1:19764-37518 GCA_029168905.1 Artemia sp. Kazakhstan ARC1039
CAAAACCTGCACATAAGAAGGCAATACTCAAGTGTAGTTATCCTCCAATAAACAATAAAAAATCGTTAATTGACATCTTGACAGTAGTGATAGGTCAATCTATTCAAGCGGACAGTCCCCCCATATAGCTCTAAAAGTTACAAGCGGACATTCCCCCCATATAGCTATAACAGCTACAAGCGGAGAGTCCCCCTATATAGCTATAACAGTTACAAACGGACAGTCCCCCCATATAGCTATAACAGTTACAAGCGGAGAGTCCCCCCATATAGCTATAACAGTTTCAGGAGGGAAGGTAGCCAATGTAGCCAATGTAGCTACAACAGTTACAACGGGGCAGTCCCCCACCATACAAGTGGGTGACCAATAGGTGTTGAGATTCCGCACAAAGTAGAAACTTGCAATTGTTATTTTAGTCTATAGTTGGCAGTGGGAGTATCAAGAACGAAAATGATTGGATTTGAGAAACAGAAGATTTTACGGAATCTAGTCAGATTGGAAAAATGTTTAGTGTTAGATGATGACTTTCTGGAATTATCTCTTCAACGGAGAATATTGTCTCTAGAAATGCTTAACAGTATAATGGGAACTGATTCCCCATCCTTGGACTATTGTATGAAGCTTATGCGTTGTGAATCAAATGCATTTACCCAATTTATTGATATAGTAATTGAATCGAAGCAAAATTACATTGTGATTCTGCTTTTAACCACTACCTAGAAATTCATTCTTTAAAACAGTAGGAAATAAGTTTTTGTGACGATACTCGATTACTCCTCCTCCTAGAAGACAATGTTTTTTTTATTGATTTTGAGTCAGTTTCTTTTTGGCAGTGAGACGGAAAACATAAAAAAATGTATCTTACATGTTCACTATGTTTATATACATTGGGAAGCTGGTCAACATGTGAGAACTGTGCTACAGTTGATGACTATAATGAAAAGTGTAGACTATGCAATCCGTGTAAATTGTATAAAGGATATGCTGTACAAATTAAGGACTTTAATACCTGTCTTGAAGAGACTTGTGACTCTCATCCTAATGGGTATCTAAGCTCCAATTGTCATTATGATAAGTGTGACCAGTGGGAAAATACTTACCCTGGTGTGATTGGAAAAAACCCTAAACGGGACTTCAGTTTATTAGTACGGGATTGGTATCGTCGCGGCTTTAATTTGTATGTGGAGGAAGAATTTGGAGACGTTCCAATTGTAAAAATTTGAAGAGAGTGTGGTTCCTGCGTCATCGTTGTGAGGACATTGCTACTAATGATTATAAACCTAGTGATTTTTATTTGGCTGTGACAGAAAGTGATTCTTCAAATGAGAATATTGTGTGCGACATTACTTCAAATAATTAGATAGAAACAGGGTGGATTTTTCAATATGAATCGTAATAGTATCATTGACTTCACAAGAAGATTTAATAAAAATGAAGTTACAATATATTTTGGAAACAATGACCCTGACTTTGCTCAACAGGATCAGTACAATTTGAATCCCAATGATCTGCCACCACTAATGGTTGTCGCTGACAATGAATATGATGATGACAATCTAAATGACTATGAAGAAGAAGAAGAAGAAGAAATCTAAATAAATGAAGACAAAAGACTTTTTTATAGTGGATATATATTTTATTAATAAACAAATTCACATACATTTTTAAAACACTTTATTATTAGGGCGCTGAAATCAATACTGTACAGGTCTGAGAGGATATTTTCTACTAGAAAATAATTTAAACATGGACTGTGTACATAACTGTTGAGAAATTCACTGAAAGTATAGTCACGACATTGAAAAACGAAATAAAGTAATGCATGAAAACCACAGCTTTTGGTTGATAAATCTTGTATTCCCATCAGATTTTGAATAATTGTTTTCCCACTTCCTTCAAAGTAGGTTTTGATGTGTGGTTTGTAGAATGCATATGGTAGACCAAGAGGATAAAAAAAATTCTATATTCTTTGCTGTTTGATAGATGCATAGCCTTTGACCCGTCTGCATAGTCGATCGACTACTATTAACAATGATAATGGTTTTGTTAACAGTATGAATATAATCAAGGAAATCTGAGGGTATACAATAGGATTTGTATTTAGACATAAAGGGATCCATGTTAAATACATCGATTATTTGATTGGTGTTCATGGTGCTAAGTCTAAAAGAACACTACCGTCGGGGGTAGTTTCCCAATAGGTTTCAAATTGATTGGGTGAGATTAATGTTACGCTCTCGGTCAACAGTTTGTCAAAGGTACATTCTAAACGTACAGTAGCCGTTTGAACAATACTCATATCTTGAGTACCAGACAAGTCCAAAACAATGATACCATGACTTTTTGCGAACATTGAATCGGTAATAAAATTTTCATATAGTTGAGAATCTCGATCTAGAGATTGCATTGTCAATTCATATAGGGTCCTCTAGGATTTATCAAAGGACAAATTGTAGAGAAGAATTCCATTTACTTTACATACAAGAGAGGAAAGTCGAAATAATTCAAATTCATGTGGCGAACTTGTCCACGATCCTATGTCACTGGCACTTTTTACAAAAGCCAAGGCAAGTTTCAAAGGAATTTCACCGTTGATAAATGAAGAATCGGTGTAGGTACTTGATCCAGTGGCAATATGACGTTGATTGGCGATTGTGTGAGGAACGAGCAGTTTGATATTATTCCCCGAGGCTCGTAGTTTTTCAATTGCCAAAGCAACAGAACTCATAGCCTGTTGTTTTTGCACTTGAAGTATTGCCAAGATGAGATTGACATTAGCATCGGGTGCTGCATCAAGTTTTTTTCTCAATATGAAATTGGACGGTGCAAGTTGTAACTTTATATCAGTTTTAACATTGGGGAGCATCCATTGGGATATATTGAATATTTCATGATTGAGTCTACCAACTAAATGATACTCCTTGCTCACTTCGCAAGTGAGTTCACCGTCAGTATCAACATTTTTTCTATAGTCATAGCCCATTGGCAGACCTCTCATTTCTTATAAGCCATTGGATTCATCAACATAAATTGTATGTAACTAGCATAGTTTGATAGATTGTTGCTAGTGCTCACCAGTGTTCCATTTATGTAGACACATGTTTGTTTAAATAAATTGCTTAGTATACCATTTTCATAGGATAGTCCATCAACGTTGGAGGGAGGTGAAGTGTCAGACTTTTTCCCCAACACAACTTTTGAATCGATAAATGTGGATGACAAATCTATGAAGTAGTCTTCATTGGAATAAATTTGAAAATATATGTTCTCAGAGAGGGGTTGCTGTGGATAGAATTGTTCATAGTACCCGTGTTCTACACTGACATCCACACTTTCTGCATTGAAAAGATTTAGAGATGTGGTGACAGTGGGATGAGATTCCTTGTGGGGTAGATATGCCATCTAGGAAAAGAAATCACTTTTCGATCTAAAAATTTTTTTCTTCTTTGTTTCTTTTTATTATTCTTACTTTTCTTTGACAAGAGTGATGATGATGATTTCTTTTGCTTCTGACCTGAGTAGAGACTGATGAGTGATGAGATGTTTCTCCTCCTTTTAAAATCTTTTCCACTTTGTCGCGATTTCAATCGCTCGCCAAGGGATCGTGCGCTGGACCTGATATTTTGTTAAACACTTTCTTAAAAATCTTTACCATTCCCCCAATCGTGTAGTGTAGAGGATGCAAAATCTGCGGCAACCGGCGTAATATATTTTTTAGCCAACGGTATTGCTGAGCGAAACAGCTTAGCAAACCAACTGCCAAGACCATACCCCGAAATTGACGAACGGCCTTTATAATAGTCCATTCCGTGACACAAATGTCGTGGTTGGAAAGCAGTTACATAGCAATCAATATCAGGATATACAAATATATTTTTCCTATTAGCCATTTTGTTGTTGCTGAATGGGTCGAAAATAATATGTAATCACCGCCAAACCGTTTGTTATTGCTAGAGGATCACCTAATTCACTTCTTAGTGTTAACTGACATAGGTCCAAATACGAAGTGTTTACTGAAGATGCATTATATTATAGTGATGAACATGTTCATGGGTTGTTTTTCGTTCAAGAACATGTAGGAGGGGGACATTTGACTTACCAACTCTCTATGTTTTCACAAAGGACGCGTAGAGAAATATGCAAGAGTCCGAAGCGAGACCAGGTGGATAATCAGCAAAAATAACTTGATCCATCCCACTAACAGTGTCTGCGTTTTTCCCATTGATCATATTCTTCTTAATGCCAAGAACATCTCTCAGATTATTATTGAGATGAATCATTTCAGTGTCAACAGGTGAGGTAATGTAAATCCTATCGTGTTACATTGAATAATAAAAACGGAATGTACCATTCCTACGATATGATATTTTTCTATTGATTGCACGACACAAATCTGTCATAGTACCATATTCCTTATATCTCAATGTAACATGGGGATATTCACTAGATTTAAGTGCTTCAACCCATTCATACTCGACAAAGAGTGACCTATCGAATGGTATAACTTTTATCTCATACACACGATCCTTTCTCAGGATATCATAGGTATTTTTGAGAATGCAGTCGACAAGAGCCACTTCATACTTTCCATCATCGAGTTTGATGGTGGGGGAGAGTTTCGTCTAAAAATCACTAGTTTTATTCAAATCATTGTAGAGAGGGTCGGAGACATTGGACATAAACGTTACATAAAAATCATTGGGCATTGTCAATATCTTCAACACTGATCCAAGAATCAAAATCAGAGTTGTATCCTAGCCAACGAACAAGCAACTGTTATATGCCCCTGTGAGTGCGAGTCTTTAATATCCTTTCAATCTGATAGATTCCGTTTTTTTTTAACTTTTTGTAATTCATAATCATAAAAGCCGCCAAGAATATCATCATCTTTCATGTCAAGTAGACGATACGTTATGGGTGTGGTGTCCAAGAGTTTGGAGACCTTAAAAAGTTCAATGGACCAGAAGTAATTACCCGTTTCAAAAACATTAGTAGTTCGATTGATTTGAACAGTATGACCAAAATTGAATTTCTTCTTTTTCTTCTCATTACCAAAACCACCACCACCACCATTGGAATATTGTTTAAGAAAAGTGTCAAATGTATAGAAATCATGATGAACTTCCGTTGGGGTTGAGTTGGACAGGGATCGATGTGGACGTTGATTATAAATCAACATTATTTTATACAAATCATGAATAAAAGCAGCAGTATTTTTCAAAGTGCAATATCTAGATTTTAAAAGTCAAATAGTTCTTATCAGCCATTCAGCCAATGCTGCCTTTACTGGACTATGACTATGATAGAGGATTTTATTACATTTCAGTAGAACCTTCTTTACATGGGGATTAATACATTCACCACCCCGATCCGTTTGAATCTATTTATAGAAATCCTGTTCAAGGATGAATTCAAGACCTTTAGCAACTTCTTCGTCACTCTTTGATCGCAGTGGAACGGCATATGCATAGCGACTAAAAATACTAATTGCAAGTAGAATTTACTTGTAGGAGTGATTTTGACGTTGTTGAATCTCATCCAGAGTAAAAAGATCTGCTTGTAGTATTTGTAATGGGAAAAAGGCTTTAGTTTTTTTTATAGTGATTTCCACGAACTCTACGATTACGATGTAGAGTGTAACTTGATTCATTGTGTAGTTACTCTGCCTCACGATTCTTTTCAAGTCCAGTGACTTGAGCAAGTGTAGTGGGTGAACTTAAACTTCCCACTGCACCAATATTTTTATAAACATGTTTCAATGCTTCAACCATTTTGAACGTAAATACGTAGTGAAGTGTCCACTTCCCATTTGCATAAAAGCGGTTGATGGTGAGGGCAATGCAGTGATATTAAGACGTCTTCGTTTGACTTCTCCACTCATGACTTGTGAAATCATTTCCACTTGGCGTGCTAGTATTTTCTGAAAATGATTTAAAAACATCTTTTGATATTTGAATAAATTGTTTTAATCGTTTTAAAATATGTTTATTGGCAATAAGGCTTTTGGGAAAGTTTGATGAGTTTAAAAATGTATGCTTATGACTGTCAAATGATACAAGTCTTTTACGATTCGTGACCAAATCTGATAATAAATCAAGTAGAATATAGGTTTTGCCATGGATTACAACTTGATTCCCATGAGTATCAATTTGAACATGTTCACTGTCACTGAGGTATGTCAAGAGTCTTTTACACTGTTCATGATAGGAATATGGCATTAGATCTGCAACACTTGTCATAACTTTAGATAAATCTTCTTCTTCGTCTTTTGGTATTATTGTTGTTGATGATAATGGTGATGATGATGGAGTCATTTCCTTATTGTGATCAATGACATTTACTTTGAGTGGTCTCTCTCGATAGGGTTTATGTTTTTCAACTCGGCGAAGTGCATTTTGAAGAAGAATTAATTTTTCATCGTCGGCAATTGTCTCATTGTTAATGAATTTATTGAGATTGGCCTCGAAATGTTCCTTTGACGAAAGGACGAGTTCAATTGGAGTCAATTTATAGGGTTTGCCCATTCTCGCTCTAGAGAAAACTGTTTACAAGTCCTGCAATAATTGGCAGTAAAAGTGTAAAGAAGTTACCACCCGCTTGAAGAAGTCGTTTTCTTTTAAAATCGTTTCCTTTACTTTTGCTTGCCGCTGATGCTAGGGAGCGTACAAGGGAATGATGTTGCTTTGTCTATTGCTTAACACCTTCTGGCAGTTTAACATTGTCTTCAGTTAGATTTAAACCAAGTTCAGATATGAGATTAATGAATTCTCTGTCGACACCATGTTTGACTATAGCCTTCCTGAGTCGTGGTTTTGAATTACCTAGGACGGTGAATAAATTTCGATGTTCATGTAGTTTCTTCAGTGTCGTGATTGCAACTAACGATCTTTTTCACTTTTCACCGGCAGATATACAGTAATTTCATTGTCAAAAATATCGGTGACTACACTCATATCCTCGGGTGTGTTCTGATTCAGGTCCAATAGAATATATCCGTAGGGATTGTTGGTAGCATGATTGTAGGCCGATAGTAGGAATTTCGATTAACCCAGATATACCTGTCTGTTGAACGTTATGAGGGAACTGGAATCAGGAACAACCCTGTAGATGATATAGTAGGTGCAATTCAAAGCAAGTGTTCTGATACAATTGCTTTGCTGAAAGAGATGTGTAGAACTTGGTTAACGGAGAACCGTTGATGATGAGATTGGACAGTGAACAATTGTATCATCTCCTGACACCATTCTTCAATGGACTCAGCCAGATCGTCAATAATCAACCAAGAGTTTGATTCAATACTGTTGAAAATGTCAAGTCCATGTATGAATTTCGAGTCTGGAGCAATAGTTTTTATTCTATCATAGGATTCTTGCCAAACACTGTAGCAATAGTAAATTTTTGTTAGATTTTCTAAAAACATTTTATCACGATTTTGAACTATATTTGTTAAAAGTGTCGTTTTGATGGACATTGATGGTCCGCAAAGAAACGATCTAAATGGAGTTTTAAATTGATACTTAGTCCCTACTTGAACAACTGACTGTACATTGCATCATTCCCTTGAATAAATAATAATAGTAATTCCCCTAATCAGATTCGAGAAGAAGAAAACATTTTTTAAAGAATGATACATGTTTTTTATTTACAGAATAAAAACCTCACTACAAAAATACTACATGTTCATTAATACAAACACACACACATTAAAAAAACATGAAAAAGGCACTATTACGTAATAAATTCAAAACTTGACACTATTAAAAGCACTTATCACAATTGGAAAAATAGTTCCACCTACCCCAGCCCCCATAAGGGCGCGACGGTCGCTGATTGCGGCCGGTCAAAGGCTGCCCCCCCCCGGGCTGGCAGGCGTGCGGGGCCAAAAAGCAATTTGAACACTTTCATTAAAAAAAAAACATGACTCTACCTTGCTATAAAAAAAACTGCTGAGTTGGGGGAAAAAACTACTGCTGAGTTGGAAAAAAAACAGTACTGAGTTGAAAAAAAATCTGCTAAAAAAGAATCCCAACAAAAAACTATTTACTATTGAATTTTTTCCCGACCGAGGCGATGTCTATAATCTTGACATACACTTCGGTCAAAAGTTAGATAATAGCCGTGGGGTACCACCTTCACACCATCCGCACACACATAGACTTTATCCGAAACGGGACACATGGCTACTTTATCAACTAAAACTGTGTGGTTTTTAAATTTTAAAGAGCGAATCACCATGATTCTATTCCGACTTCTATTCATTTTATTAAATTATGAAGAAATTGTAAGTAAGTGACAACGCTTTCTTGAATTCACCTCTTGGGTACACAATATGGATATTTCATTCAAGAAATTATAAAAAAAATGCAAGTAAGTAACAAACTCTTTATTGTTTTCACCCCTTGGATACATAATACGGAAATTTCATTCAAGAAATTATGACAAAATTCTAAGTAAGTGACAAACTCTTTCTTGAATTCGCTGTTTGAATACACAATACAGATTCAGGAAATTATAATTCAGGAAATTATAAAGAAATTGTAAACAAACTCTTCCTTGAATTCACCTCTTAGATACACAATATGGAAATTTCACTCAAGAAATTATGACACAATTCTAAGTAAGTAACAAATTCTTTCTTGAATTCGTTGTTTTTATGCAAAATACAGAAATTTAAGTCGGGGAATTACGGAAAAAAATTGTAAACAAACTCTTTTTTGAATTTTCCTCTTGGATGCACAACATGGAAATTTCACTCAAGAACTTCAAAAAATTGTAAGTAATCAGCAAACTCTTTCTTGAATTCTCCTCCTGGATACACAATAAAGACATTTCATTCAAGAAATTATAAAAACAAATTGTAAGTAAGTAACAAACCCTTTATTGATTTAACCTCTTGGATACACATTAGGGAAATTTCAATTAAGTAATTATGAAAAATTGTAAATAAGTAACAAACTCTTTCTTGAACTCGCCTCTTGGATACACAATGCAGAAATTTCATTCAAAAAATTATGAAAAAATTGTAAGTCAGTAACAAATTCTTTCTTGAATTCCCCTCCTGGATACAGAATACGGACATTTAATTCAAGAAATATTGACACAATTCTAAGTAAGTAGCAAACTCTTTCTTGAATTCACCATTTGCAGGCCCAATACAGAAATTTAATTCAGGAAATTACGAAAAAAATTGTAAGCAAACTCTTTCTTGAATTCACCTCTTGGATACTTAACATGGAAATTTCACTCAAGAACTTATGAAAAATTGTAAGTAAGTAGCAAACTCTTTCTTGAATTCTCCTCCTGAATACACAATACAGACATTTCATTCAAGAAATTATAAAACAAATTGTAAGTAAGTAAAAAACCCTTTATTGATTTCACCTCTTAGATACCCATTAGGGAAATTTCATTCAAGAAATCATGAGAAATTGTTATGTAAGTAACAAACTCTTTCTTGAACTCACCTCTTGGATACACAACATGGAAATTTCATTCAAGAAATTATGAAAAAATTTTAAGTAAGAAACAAATTCTTTCTTGAATTCCCCTCCTGGATACATAATACAGACATTTCATTCAAGAAATTATAAAAACAAATTGTAAGTAAGTAACAAACCATTGATTGATTTTACCCCTTGGATACACATTAGGGAAATTTCATTCAAGAAATTATGAGAAATTGTAAGTAGGTAATAAAATCTTTCTTGGACTGACCTCTTCGATACACAATGCAGAAATTTCATTCAAGAAAATATGAACAAATTGTAAGTACGTAACAAATTCTTTCTTGAATTCCCCTCTTGGATACACATTACGGATATTTAATTCAAGAAATATTGACAAAATTCCAAGTAAGTAACAAACTCTTTCCTGAATTCACTGTTTGAATACACAATACAGAATTTAATTCAGTAAATTATGAATAAATTGTAAACAAACTCTTTCTTGAATTCGTTTCTTGGACATACAATACGGTAGTTTCGTTCAAGAAATTGTGAAAAAAATGTAAACAAACTCTTTCTTGATTTTTTCTCAAAGATACACAATACAGAAATTTCATTTCAAGAAATTATAAAAAAATTTTTTTGAGTAAGTAACAAACTATTTCTTGATTTCTCCTCAAGAATACACAATTCGGAAATTTCATTCAGGAAATTCAAGAAAGAATTTGTTACTTACTTAATTTTTTTCATAATTTCCTGAATTAAATTCTGTATTGTATATACAAACGGCGAATTCAGGAAAGAGTTTCTTACTTATTTAGAATGTTGTCATTATTTCTTGAATTAAATGTCCGTATTGTGTATTCAGGAGGTGAATTTTTTCGATGCTCAGGAGGCGAGTTTCAAGAAAGAGTTTATTACTTACTTACAATTTTTCAAAATTTCTTGAATGAAATTTCTCTAATGTGTATCCAAGAGATGAAAACAATAAAGAGTATGTTACTTACTTGCGGTTTTTTCACAATTTCTTGAATGAAATATCTGTATTGTTTATCCAACAAGTGAAATCAATAAAGAGTTTGTTACTTACTTACAATTTGTTTTTATAATTTCTTGAATGAAATGTCTGTATTGCGTATCCAGGAGGTGAATTCAAGAAAGAGTTTGTTACTTACTTACAATTTTTTATTATAAGTTTTTGAGTGAAATTTCCATGTTGTGTATCCAAGAGGCGAATTCAAGACAGATTTTGTTTACAGTTTTTTTTATAATTTCCTGAATTAAATTTCGGTATTGTGCATTCAAACGGCGAACTCAAGAAAGAGTTTGTTACTTACTTACAATTTTTTCATAATTTCTTGAATGAAATTTCTGTATTGTGTATCTACGAGTCAAATTCAAGAAAGAGTTTGTTACTTACTTACAATTTTTCATAATTTCTTGAATGAAATTTCCGTATTGTGTATCCAGGAGTTGAGTTCAAGAAAGAGTTTGTTACTTACTTACAATTTTTCATAATTTCTTGAATGAAATTTCTCTAATGTGTATCCAAAAGATGAAAACAATAAAGAGTATGTTACTTACTTGCGGTTTTTTCACAATTTCTTGAATGAAATATCTGTATTGTTTATCCAAGAAGTGAAATCAATAAAGAGTTTGTTACTTACTTAAAATTTGTTTTTATAATTTCTTGAATGAAATGTCTGTATTGCGTATCCAGGAGGTGAATTCAAGAAAGAGTTTGTTACTTACTTACAATTTTTTATTATAAGTTCTTGAGTGAAATTTCCATGTTGTGTATCCAAGAGGCGAATTCAAGACAGATTTTGTTTACAGTTTTTTTTATAATTTCCTGAATTAAATTTCTGTATTGTGCATTCAAACGGCGAACTCAAGAAAGAGCTTGTTACTTACTTACAATTTTTTCATAATTTCTTGAATGAAATTTCTGTATTGTGTATCTATGAGTCAAATTCAAGAAAGAGTTTGTTACTTACTTACAATTTTTCATAATCTGTTGAATGAAATTTCCGTATTGCGTATCCTTGAGGAGAAATCAAGAAAGAGTTTGTTACTTACTTACAATTTTTTTTATTACTTCTTGAAATGAGATGTCTGTATTGTGTATCTTTGAGGAGAAATCAAGAAAGAGTTTGTTTACAATTTTTTTCACAATTTATTGAACGAAATTACCGTATTGTATGTCCAGGAAACGAATTCAAGAAAGCGTTTGTTTACAGTATTTTCATAATTTCCTGAATTAAATTCTGTATTGTGTATTCAAACGGGGAATGCAGGAAAGAGTTTGTTACTTACTTAGAATTTTGTCATTATTTCTTGAATTAAATGTCCGTATTGTGTATCCAGGAGGGGAATTCAAGAAAGAATTTGTTACTTACTTACAATTTTTTCATAATTTCTTAAATGAAATTTCTGCTTTGTGTATCCAAGAGGTGAGTTCAAGAAAGAGTTTGTTACTTACTTACAATTTCTCATAATTTCTTGAATGAAATTTCCCTAATGTGTATCAAAGTGGTGACATCAACAAAGGGTTTGTTACTTACAATTTGTTTTTTATAATTTTTTGAATGAAATGTCTGTATTGTGTATCCAGGAGGGGAATTCAAGAAAGAATTTGTTATTTACTTACAATTTTTTCATAATTTCTTTAATGAAATTTCCATGTTGTGCATCCAAGAGGTGTGTTCAAAAAAGAGTTTGTTACTTACTTACAATTTCTCATAATTTCTTGAATGAAATTTGTCTAATGTGTATCCAAGAGGTGAAATCAATATAGGGTTTGTTACTTACTTACAATTTGTTTTTATAATTTCTTGAATGAAATGTCTGTATTGTGTATCCAGGAGGAGAATTCAAGAAAGAGTTTGCTACTTACTTACAATTTTTTCATAAGTTCTTGATTGAAATTTCCATGTTGTGTATCCAAGAGGTGAATTCAAGAAAGAGTCTGTTTACAATTTTTTTTTTCGTAATCTCCTGAATTAAATTTCTGTATTGTGCATTCAAACAGCGAATTCAAGAAAGAGTTTGTTACTTACTTAGAATTTTGTCATTATTTCTTGAATTAAATGTCCGTATTGTGTATCCAAGATGGGAATTCAAGAAAGAATTTGTTACGTACTTACAATTTTTTCATAATTTCTTGAATGAAATTTCTGCATTGTGCATCCAAGAGGTGTGTTCAAGAAAGAGTTTGTTACTTACTTACAATTTCTCATAATTTTTTGAATGAAATTTCCCTAATGTGTATCTAAGTGGTGAAATCAATAAAGGGTTTGTTACTTCCTTACAATTTGTTTTTATAATTTCTTGAATGAAATGTCTGTATTGTGTATCCAGGAGAAGAATTCAAGAAAGAGTTTGCTACTTACTTACAATTTTTTCATAAATTCTTGAGTGAAATTTCCAGGTTGTGTATCCAAGAGGTGAATTCAAGAAAGAGTTTGTTTACAATTTTTTTTTATAATTTCCTGAATTAAATTTCTGTATTGTGCATTCAAACGGTGAATTCAAGAAAGAGTTTGTTACTTACTTAAAATTTTGTTATAATTTCGTGAATGAAATTTCCATATTATGTATCCAAGAGGTGAAAACAATAAACAGTTTGATACTTACTTGCGCTTTTTTAATTATTTCTTGAATGAAATTTCCATATTGTTTACCCAAGAGGTGAATTCAACAAAGCGATTGCCACTTACTTACAATTTCTTCATAATTTAATGAAATGAATAGAATTATTCTAAAGAATAAAGACGGGTTAAGCTTAAAGATATTTATTGCTTAAACATATTAATAGATTTTTTGAGAAAAAACACATATTTACATAAAAATAGCACTTAAAGTTCACTCTTAAACATCCAGAAACGAGGATTCCATGATATAGAATAGTTTTTACCGTTTCTTATGCATTTAACGCGATCATGTATGTCCTTAGGTATCCACTGCGCAAAGATCCTAACCTCGTCTTCAGAATGGAAATAAGCCCCTTCAAATTTAGGACACTTAAATTCTTCTAGATTGAAAATTGGAGTCCTAGGGTCACACTTTTGAATTAAAACTTTATCTGTAGGTACATTGCCCTTTACTTAGAGTGCTTACACCCCGAAAAAGCTGCAAATTCCACTGACTTCCTTCTGAACATTTCTCAGTTCCTGACTACTATTATTAAGTGGTTTAATCACTCTATCGTAGAATCCCAGTCTGTTTTTACGACTTAATGTAGTACTCCACAAGCTTTTATCATACTCAAATATATTATAGTTCACTTTCCAATGATAACAGTCAATTTCTTCGAGTTCCCTAGACAATAATAAAAATGCGCATTCAAAATAATACCACAAGATGATTTTTTCAAACCGATAAATTCTGTGTAATACAGTCCTATCATCTTGGAAGCTATTAATGTAGTTGTTAAGTAGAGAAGTACTTCACCAAACTTTTATACCTTTGCTCAAGTTTGAATGGAGTTATGGCTAGGGGGATGAGTCCTAAAACTATCTGAATTCATTGTGGGGAGGAGTCATAAAACCCTTAGTATTTATTGTGGGAAGGAGTATAGAACTCTCGGTATCAATTGCATACAAATGAAGTCTGGAAATTACAATTTTTTTTAACAATTTCTGTAATGTGTATCCAAGAGGTGAAATGAAGAAAGAGTTTTTTACTTACTTACTTAAAATTTTTAATAATGACAAATCCGACACTGGATGATGATAAAGAATTTATTCATTCTAATAGATAGATTTTGTCAATGTTATCCAACGTACCTGACAAATGATGTGGATAAAGAATGTTAATAAAGAATTTGTTCAATTTGATAGTTAAATTATGTCAGTGTTATCAAACGTATGAGTCAAAAGACATTGATAAGAAATTTATTCACTCTGATACTTAGATTCTGTCAATGCTATCCAAAGTATCTGTCAATAGATGTTGATAGAGAATTTATTCATTCTTATACTTATATTTTCTCTACGTTAACCTATCTATCCGACATATGATGTATGCAAATTCCTTTTCTTACATCTCCGATGTTTTAATAGACATTCTAAACGTTTGATCTGCTAGCTTACTCTAAAAATAATGAACACATAACAATGTAATGCATAATATATTTTTAATGAAATAATGTCACGTAGAATATTAATACGAAAAGTATATATTTTTATACATTATTAATATCAATGAACAACTTTGGACATTTTGAATCTGTTCCATAAAATGGTTCATCATTTTCTCTCTTGATACTATAGCTATTGTCTTCTCTTAGTTGGTAATCAGTAGAATAATCATTATTCCATTTTGAGTCATACTCAATTTTTACAGGTGTGTCATCGACAGGCTTGATATTCTCTTCGTTTTTGGTATTATTTGGTTCATTGACTGTTTGATCAAAGTCAGTAACGTTTGCTGGTACTTTATTTTTCATCGATTCATCTTTATATTCCTTAGTGATATTTTCTGCCAATGCCCCTTTTTATTTTACTGACAATTCCACTGTCGATTATCACAATATTTTTACACAGGTAACAGTTCTGGCACATAGACAAGATATGGTTTATGATATTAGTAGAAGAGTATGCCTTTCTTTTCCCCTTTGCTTTCATTTGAATGCTAATACCTAAAAGATGACGATAGGTTCTATCAACAGGTAGTATGTTACAAAAAGCACTAGCAAGAAGATGTCCCTCTTCATCAACTATTAATTTTATGGTGGCATTCTCTTTGAGTGCGATCATCTCTGGATATTTTACTCTCGCATATCCACCATTTGTATAATGGAATTTTTTTGGTACTCTAAAGAAGTTAAATTCCTTACTGTCATGACAATGCACACATACATTTCCAATAGTAATACCACTTCTACTTGTTTCATAGTTTAAATACTTCTTCTTGTCGGAATTCAATGCTACAATAACATTGTCATATGAACATACTTTATTAAAATGCTTCATCTTAACTTTTTAGAGGTATTAGTTATGTGTTTATCGTTCCACTATGTAAAAAATACTGATTTAATATATGCAATAAAATAGGTAATTTCGATAACCGGCCATAGAGTACCAGTGGGAAAGCCGCATCGTATCTCTGAGCAAGCATAGAGTAAAATTGTTAGAGCCATAAGCATATTTCATGGCATTTTAAGATACGTAAAAAAAAGTTGAATAATTTATAGGTGCATAAAAAATTTAGTCCAATAAAAAAAGAGCTACTAAAAACATTATTTTTCTAATAGTAAAGGTCATGACTAACATATCCATACCATTCTCATTTTGAGTCTGAAAAATATTAAATGTAAAGTTTTAATGTTTTAAGTATGTTTCATCTCATTCAAAGACATGTAAAAAAAGTTGAAAAAATACCATGTTAAAAGAAAGTTAAAAAAAACTTCAAAAAAAGAAAAAAAACTTCAAAAAAACCCACCCCGGGGGGGGGGGGGGGGGGCAAAAAGTTTTGGTGAGGGGCCCTTTGGAGGTTGGAGGTACGGGACCTTTGGAGGTTGAGGTACTTGGTGGTTAGGGTCATTGGTGCTTATGATCCTTGACGGTTCATACTCATATATACCTCTTTACTTGACTTGCAAGGATTTCTAAGGGTTGTTCTGAATTTCATTATTAAAATTCCTTTCTTGACATCTAAATCTCTATTAGTATCAACATTTTTACTATACTATAACGTTAGACTATATTTTATATTGACAACACTGTTCAAACGGTGCTTGTGTATTATACAGAACACATCGGGGAAGTAAAGGTGGGTCAACTCACAAGAGCATCTCATCATCGTTAGCCATTTCCATAGATTGATGGTATTCCAAATTTATAATAAATAAGCTTTGAGTTAACAACCCCCTCGGGCTTAACTTGGCTGCTATTCAGTTTGACCCTTTTTTACCACCTTCATACGATCCAATTCGCAAATTTTATCCAGCTTTGTTTTTTTTTCCCTATTATTCAATTAATATCGTTCATACAGTTAAATTCACAAATACTATACCCTTTTTTCGCAAATAGAGTTAATTTTTTGGTAAATTTTACAATTTTTCATCATTCACAGTTCTATAATTATCCCATGATGCATTCTTAACCAAATCCGATGAGATGAATTTAAGCTAGCGGTTATCAAACTCTTTGACAGGTTTTGACTCATAAAGATGTCCGACTTGTCTCTATCGCTAGTAGAAACATTATTTTATAGTAAAAAAAATTGTTATAGTAATAGATGAACAAATTTGGTAAAGCATCTATCATCTAAACCAATCTGATTGCATTATACAATCTCACTCCTAGTTCTTAAACATGTTTGATCACTTTATATGCTATAATATAACAGGATTTGTCGCTTTTTGCAATCTCGTCCCTAGTTCCAAAACATGTTTGATCACTTTGCGTGGAAAGGCACCAAGGAACATAATCTACTCAAATAGCATTGGAAGGAACATAGAGTCAGCAAATCCATACATTATTGTGAGGGGATACCCACTCTCTTTGATATGGTGTATAGATCTCGTAAAATAACATGGCCAGGAACATAATGTCCTGAAATAGCATGGGAAGGAACATAGTGCCAAAGAATAGCACGGGAAAGAACAGAGGGGCAAGGGGCTACTCACTCTCTTTGAAAAGGTGTATAGGTCTATGATAATAGCATGGCCAGGAACATAATGTACTCAAATGGCACGGGAAGTAACATAAGCCAAGCAAATAGCATGGAAAGGAATATAAGCCAAGTAAAATGGAACATACTACTCTACTGGTAAACCCAGTAAATTAGGGCGAAAAAGAATTTTATGCATATAATGCATTAAAAACAACATTTTTTAAAAATAGAATGCTGTAAAATCTGAATTTTACACATCCAATTACGTATGTAGCTAAAATAAGTTATTAAAAGCAGTTATGAATTATAGCACAATCAAAAAGACTGCATAGAATGGTATTTGTGAATAAGGAATTAGATTCTTTGCATATGAAAATTTAAGATAATCACCGATCACAATCCATTACGTTGGCTAAACAAACTTGAACTGGATAGCCGGCACCTGGCTAGATACGCCCTGTGTCTGTAAGAATAGGACATCAAAATGAAAAACAGATCACGTAGAAAAATTGGCAATGCTAACTGCCCTACTTATACAGAAAACAGAAAGGAGGGGGATGGGATGGAATAGAGAAGCTCTAAATCGAAATAAATAGATAATTTCTTTCGGTTTATAGTTAGTATTTTGAAAGAAACGTCTGCCCACGGGAAAAGAGGTGATGGAGGTCTTGTTAACCAACAATATCAACTC
>JAQQPU010007848.1:7734-23866 GCA_029168905.1 Artemia sp. Kazakhstan ARC1039
TACGCACATCAACACAGTATCTAAAGTGATTGCAGAGGTATTTTGAATCGGAGTATGCTGTCAAAATCGGGTAGAATTTTTCGGGTAGAACAAAGCACCCAGTCCGTGAAGGCTGAAGAGATCTAGAGAGTTCCAACATTGTTCATTGATTTAATACCCTAACAAGCTGAAAAACAAATGTGGTTGTTTTGGTTCATAACTTCCTATTGTGTAGTTATCAAAATTTTACTATTTTTGTTGTATTGAAATGTAACACGAAAAAATTCTTTAATAAAACAGTAAACTAAAGAACCTGTATATTAAAGGATGCCTACAGGATGAATGAAAATTGATATAAATAACAGTTAGATTCTAGGCGTTTACCCCCCCCCCCCCACCGAAAATAGGGTTTCCCAATTTGAGTATTTTATTCGAGTTGTGCTTTTTTTAGTTTCGTTGAGAAGGTCTAAGGAAAGTGAAAAAGTGTAATTTACACACCATAAGTATCTTAAAAACCTAAAAAAAATAAATAAATCGCAAATCCATTTTTGCTGAAAGGACATCCATATGAACTTCTGCGATTTTTGGCAGTAGGGGGCACCAAATTAAAAAAAAAAAATAAGAAAAATGTAGGCGAAAAATTATCAAGATTAAGTTAAAAATATATGGCACCAAAAGTTTAAGAAGGTTTAGTTTTCCTTTGAAAGCATAGTTGGCTTCGGGAACCAAAACATTCTTATTGTTTAAGTTTTTACGGACGAAACGTTGTCAGATTCTACGAGTTAGTTTTTCTTACCTTCCAAGTGTAAAACTGCCACAAATCACCATTCATAAATAAATAAAACCCAAAACGAACAGAAATTGCAATAGATAACCAAGTCAAACTCAAAACGTGCAAAAATTAAAAAGATTGGGCTATCAACCCCTATGTCCAAGGCCGTGCCCAGAGGGGGGGGGGGGGTTTGAGAGAGAGAGAGGGGTTCCCTCCCCCCATCTATAGAAAGGCACTAAACAATTCCATCCCAGTAAAAACTTCGGTACTTATGCATTATGCCGGCCCATGAAAGAAGTCAAGTTTGGTTAATGCTAGTGAAATGAAATAAAATAGTATGAATATATAAAAGTTTAGAAACAAATTTGGGCTATATATTTGCACATTAGGGGGGGGGGGGGTAAAGCATAGCATATTTTAAATACTTAACCTAACCTAGTTGCCTTCCCCTCCCCTCTAAACCCCAAAAAACAACAGTTTAAATATTATAAACGCAGTGAAAACCACGCTTTGTATTCCATTTCTCTATTGCAAATACCCGTTTGACGGGTATCCATTAGTAGTTCCTTGTTCAATATATAGTGGTGGGCCCGCATAATGCATAAGTACCAGAACTTCCCCTGTACGAGTCACCTTAACATCTCCATATCTAAAATTGAGTTGGTAAGACAAATAAAAATAATTTTGTATAGGAATTCTAGCAAATTCCCCCAGTGTAAAATTTCTCCTGGAAAGTTCAGCTCCCGGAAACTTCCCTCCCCACCTGTTGGAAATCCCCACTGGAGAAAATTCATCCACCCCCCTTGAAAAGTGTTTGTATACTTCAGCAAATGCTATACGTAAACAATGGACAAACTTCATGACTTACAGACCTCTCTCCAAGAGTTGTAAGGGGTCATGTTATCCCCATTAGTACCAATCCATTTGCCCATTCACCTAAAATTATATAATAAATTTTTCTTTAAACATTTATTGTAAAAAAAACAACTATTGCTGTTGGAAAAATTTGAATACCCAAATTTTGTCTAAAATTTCTGTTAAAGTACAACAACTTAATTCTTAAGTAGAAAAACTGAAATGTAGTTTAAAAGTACTCCTAATATTAACGAATACAATAGCTACGTCATACGAAATCGAACTATGCCTAATTAAAAAATTGTTTTCCAAAAAGGAAGTCTGTAAAGAAAAATAAAGTCATATTAAAGCCTAACACTAACAGAAGTAAAATGATACAGTAATTCAAACTTAAAACAAATAGAAATTACTACCAATTAAAATGAAACTAAAAAGGGTCGAATCAAAATGAATAATCATATCAAACATAAAGATAAAAGATACTGCTATTGATGAATAAATGGATCCGCAAACAAAAAAAAATATTAAAGTGAATTATAAAATAAAAATAAATACAAAAATAAGATTGCCATATACAGAGGTAGGGCATTCAACCCCCTAGACCTCCAAATGCCAAAGTGTCACCAGAACTTTACTGAAAACAAAATATATTTCAAGGTTCTCTCTTTCATAATTATAAAACTAAAATTTCTTAGGCTTCCAGAAACTGATATTATCATATATCAAACAACTAATCCACTTTTATTCGTAAATACTGATTAGCCTCACACATTCCTTTTGTTGTTTCGCTGTTATTGTTATGACGAAATAAAAAATGTCTGAATCACCGAAGAAGTTCATGCAAAATCTTTTTGTCTCCTACTGAGTTAGAGCCCAGAGAAAACTCGCCTACCTTGCTGTAACCGTACTCCTCAATTTGTAAATTTCTGGGAAATTGGCTGTGAACGTCGTACCAGGTTTGTAGCGTAAACTCACCTCTCAGAAACTTCAATTCCATACAAGGCTCCGATGACATCTATTTATCCTCATTATATTTAAACCATAAATTCAACCGGATTTGATCTCTTTCAATGGTGCAAGGATCAGTAAATCCTGATGCTATAGAATCTAGACTTATATTTGTGTTTGACGAGAGGAACTGCAGCACCAGCTTTGTTTTCTCAGCTTTTTTCGATTTCTTGATGCTAGATTCTGCTCCTGGAATAAATTCACTGATAAATTTATTCAACTTAGTCACCGTCCATTTTTCAATTGAATCATTTTTTCTCTTGACGTCTGGAAAAATGAACTTATTTTTTATAACATGAACAGCATTTATAAACGTGTCATAATTAGCCTTGTTGAACCGAATAAAATTGTTCTCATCGCAATCATTTACAAAAATATTACGAAAATCATTAATTGTGATTTGCCAAAAACCATTTGTGTAATCTGACGTACCAGAAACTATGAAAGAGGCAACTACAGGTTCGACCGGAAGTTTTAACTTTGCTAGACGCTGGTCTTCAGAAATCAGATTAACAAGCTTACTTACTGAGAGTAGTTCTTTACAGTTGGTTTCCAATTCCGGTTAAAATTATCAACGGAAAGATCAAAAGAGTCTCTACATTCTGATAGGGTCTTGAAGAGAAGTAGCGGCGAGAGAAGAACATCAGTGTCCATGGGCGTAGGCAGCATTAGGCAGCATATTGTCTAGGGGGGGGGCAGTCGATAGTGTGATGGAGTTTTATCAACTGTTTTTTCCAAACCATCTGCTTTTTCAGCCATTTCTAATGTAAATTTGAAGGGGGGCAGCTGCCCCCCTGCCACCCCCTCCCTACGCCCATGTCAGTGTCACTAGAAATAATCCAAAAGTTCTTGTAGCCATGTGTCTTGGCGGCAGAGTGGACAAAATGAAACATTGCCTGATCTGCTTCACAATAACGGTTGGGTAAAATTAGACTAGAACAAACACTCAAGTCTCCTTTTACTTCAATTTGGAGTGCATAAGAAGCAGAAAGAGAATCTGAGTGTCTGAAAAAGCCGTCAATTATAATTCTAAGCCCAAGTAACTTTTTTTCCCAAGGGTCTGCTCGCACTGACGCTGTAGGTCATCGCAGAAGGCATAAAAAAGCATGACGAAGGACACGACAATTAATTGTTGTTTTATAAGCTGGGAGTCCTCCACTATAAAACTCATTTAAACTGCTGTCAATAATTTTAAGCAGTGGCGAGTAGTTTGTAGACGACTGTCGTTCGCTTGCACAACTTATTTTGCTCCAGTGGCAAAATTTGGTTTATCATATACGAAATAAATTTCTTTGATATACCTTCGAACAAAATCCTCTGTGTATTCTTGAATCGTTCGAACATTTTGTGAGGGTGCTCGAAACATTATCTGAGACGCATCAAAAACTACAACTTCTGGATGTATTCCATACATCCAATCACTTTCGACTATTAAAAATTGCATCAATCCTTTCTATTTTCAATGGAATGGACCCTTTTCGAAGTTCCCATGACAACTCCTTCGATACGAAGTGCCCTGGACTAAACAACAACAACGACAAAAAATAATACATTATACCCATATCGATCTTTACTATAAAAATGTCAAGCCTTCCAATCGCTTTCGACTATTAAAAAGGCACTAGGACTTTCTATTTCCAATCGGATGAGCCCTTTTTAAAACGACAATGCTTTCTATAAACACCTTATATGCCCCCAGGGCATAAATTACAACCCTTACCCTAAGGGCTGTTAGGGTGGTTGTCATCCTCTAAGACCTAATTTCCAGATCTTTCAACTGCGTTAAACAAAATGCTATCTCAAAATTTTGATTGGATGTGTTTGGGGAAATGGTGGGCATGAGAGGGGCGTTAGTCACTCTCCAATCACTTTCAACTATTCAAAATGGCGATAGCCCTTTCGATTTCCATTCAACTGAGCCCTTTTGAAGTTTCTACGACAACACTTTCAATATAAACCATATATGCCCCCAGGCCACAACTTACAACCCTTGCCCTGACGCAGGGGGAGGGGGCGGGTTGTCATTCTCAAATACCTAATTTCCCGAACTTTCTACTACGTTGACAAAAATGGCTATCTGAAAATTTTGATTGGGTGTGTTTGGAGAAATGGTGGGCGTGATATGGGGGTTAGTTACCCTCCAATCACTTACAAGGCACTAGCTCTCTCAATTTCCAATTGAATGAGACCCTTTTGAAGTTTTACGACAACTCTATCTATAAAAACCTTGTATGCCCCCAGGGCATAACTTACAACCTTTGCCCTGAGGGCTCTGCGGGGTTTGTCATCCTTAAATACATAATTTCCAGAACTTTCAACTACGTTGAACAAAATGGCAATCTCTAAACTTTGATTCAATGTTTTTGGGAAAATGGTGGGCGCGAGAGGGGCGTTAGTCGCTCTCCAACCACTTTCAACTATTAAAAATGGCGCTAGCCCTTTGAATTTCCAATCAACTGAGCCCTTTTGAAGTTTCTACGACAACACTTTCAATAAAAACCTTATATGCCCCCAGGCCATAACTTACAACCCTTGCCCTGAGGTCGGGGGGGGCGGGTTGTCATTCTCAAAGACCGAATTTCCTGAACTTTCTACTACGTTGAAAAAAAATGGCTATCTGAAAATTTTGATTCAATGTGTTTGGAGAAACGGTGGGCGTGATATGGGGGTTAGTTACCCTCCAATCACTTTCAACTATTAAAAAGGGCACTAGCCCTCTCAATTTCCAATTGAATGAAACCCTTTTGAAGTTTTACGACAACTCTATCCATAAAAACCTTATATGCCCCCAGGGCATAACTTACAACATTTGCCCTGGGGGCTCTGGGGGTTTGTCATCCTTAAATACATAATTTCCAGAACTTTCAACTACGTTGAACTAAATGGCTATCTCTAAACTTTGATTCAATGATTTTGGGGAAATGGTGGGCGTGAGAGAGGGGGTTAATTACTCTCCACACACTTTTGACTATTAAAAAGGGCAATTTTAATTTCCAATCAAGTGAGCCCTATTTGAAATTTCTATAACAACTTTCTACGTAAACCTTATATGCCCCCAGGGCATAACTTACACCCTTGCACTGAGGGCTCTGAGGGGGCTATCATCTTAAAAGACCTAATTGCCAGAACTTTCACCTACGTTGAATAAAATAGATATCTCAAAATTTGGATTGGATGTGTTTGGGAAAATAATGGGCGTGAAAGGGGCGTTAGTCACTCTCCAATCACTTTCAACTATTAAAAAAGGCACTAGTCCTTTTAATTTTCATTTGAGTGAACCCTTTTGAAGTTTCTGCGACAACACTTCCTATAAAAACCTTATATGCCCCCAGGGCATAACTTACAACCTTTTCCCTGGGGGCTCTGCGGGGTTTGTCATCCTCAAATGCATTATTTCCAGAGCTTTCAACTACGTTGAACAAAATGGCTATCTTTAAACTTTGATTCAATGTTTTTGGGGAAATCATGGGCGTGAGATAACGTTAGTCACTCTCCAATCACTTTCAACTATTAAAAATGGCGCTAGCCCTTTCAATTTCCAATCAACTGAGTCCTTTTGAAGTTTCTACGACAACACTTTCAATAAAAACCTTGGATGTGTTTGGGAAAATAATGGGCGTGAGAGGGGCGTTAGTCACTCTCCAATCACTTTCAACTATTAAAAAAGGCACTAGGCCTTTTAATTTTCAATTGGATGAACCCTTTTGAAGTTTCTACGACAATGCTTTCTATAAAAACTTTATATACCGCCAGGACATAACTTACAACCCTTGCCCTGAGGGCTGTGGGGGGGGGGTTCATCCTTAAAGACCTAATTTCCAAAACTTTCAACTACGTTGAATAGAATAACTATCTAAAAATTTTGATTGGATGTGTTTGGGGAAAAGGTGGGCGTGAGAGGGGGGTTAGTTGCCCTCAAATCCCTTTCGACTATTAAAAACGGCAATTTTAATTTCCAATCGAATGAGCCCTTTTTCAAGTTTCTACGAGAAAGATTTCAATAAAAAACTTGTGTGCTCCCAGGACATAACTTATAACCCCTGCCCTGAAGACTGTGGGAGCAGTGTCCTGCTCAAAGGCATAATTTCCTGAAGTTTAAACTGCGTGGAACAAATGGCAATCTCAAAATTTTGATTGGATGAGTTTGGGGAAATGGTGGGCGTGAAAGGGGTGTTAGTTGCCTTCCAATCACTTTCGACTATTAAAAAGAGCACTAGCCGCTTGAATTTCCAATCGAATGAGCCCTTTTTGAAGTTTCTACGACAACGAGTTCTATAAAGACCTTATATGCCCCCAGAGCATAACTTACAACCCTTGCCCTGAGGGCTGTGGGGGTTGTCATCCTCAAAGACCTAATTTCCAGAACTTAAAAGTACGTTGAATAAAATGGCTATCTCAAAATTTTTATTGGATGTGTTTGGGGAAAAGATGGGCGTGAGAGGGGGGTTAGTTGCCAAAATAACAATCTCAAAATTCTCATTACGACAATTCCTTCGATACGAAGTGCGCTTGTATTGAAAAAGAAAACTAAAAATAATAATACATTGTGTCAACATTGTTCTGCACTGAGGGCTCTGAGGGGATTATTATCCTAAAACACCTAATTTCCAGAACTTTCAACTACGTTGAAAAAAACTACGTTAAACAACATGGATATCTCAAAATTTTGATTGGATGTGTTTGGGAAAATGGTGGGCGTGAGAGGGGCGTTAGTCAGTCTCCAATCAATTTCAACTATTAAAAAAGGCACTAGCCCTTTCAATTTCCAATTTAATGAGCCCTTTTGAAGTTTCTACGACAACGTTTTCAATAAAAACCTTATATGCCCCCAGGGCATAACTTAAAACCCTTGCCCTGAGGGCTGGGCGGGAGAGGGGTGGTCATCCTTAAAGACCTAATTTCCAAAACTTTCAACTACGTTAAATAAATTGGCTATCAAAAAATTTTGATTGGATGTGTTTAGGGAAAAGGTGGGCGTGAGAGGGGGGATAGTTGCCCTCGAATCACTTTTGACTATTAATAATGGCACTAGCCCTTTGAATTTCCAATCGAATGAGCCCTTTTTCAAGTTTCTACGACAAATAATTCAATAAAAACCTTATATGCCCACAGGGCATAATTTATGACCCTCGTCCTGAAGACTGTGGGGGGAGTGCCCTGCTCAAAGGTATAATTTCCTGAACTTTAAACTGTGTGGAACAAAATGGCTATCTCAAAATTTTGATTGGATGTGTTTGGGGAAATGGTGGGCGTGGAAGGGGTGTTAGTTGCCTTCCAATCACTTTCGACTATTAAAAAGGAATCTAGCCATTTCAATTTCCAATCGAATGAGCCCTTTTTGAAGTTTCTACGACAACACGTTCTATAAAAACCTTATATACCCCCAGGGCATAACTTACGACCCTTGCCCTGAGGGATGTGGGGGGGGGGGGTTGTCATCTTCAAAGACCTTATTTACAGAACTTAAAACTACGTTGAATAAAATGGCTAGCTTAAAATTTTGATTGGATGTGTTAGGGAAAAAGGTGGGCGTAAGAGGGGGGTTATTTGCCCTCCAATCACTTTCGACTATTAAAAGGGCACTAGCCCTTTGAATTTCCAATCGAATGAGCCTTTTCTGAAGTTTCTACGACAAAATCTTCTATAAAAACCTTATATGCCCCAGGGCATAACTTAAAGCCCTTGCCCTGAGGGCTGTGGGGGAGTCTCCTCTTCAAAAATATAATTTCTATCTGAAATCAACTGCGCTGAACAAAAAGGCTATCTCAAAATTTTGATTGGATGTGTTTCGGGAAATGGTGGGCTTGGAAGGGGTTTTTATTGCCTTCCAATCACTTTCGAATATTAAAAAGGGCACAAGCCACTCCAATTTCCAATTGAATGAGCCCTTTTCAAAGTTTCTGTAATAACTTCTTCGTTACGAAGTATCCTGCTCTAAAGGAAAAAATAATAAATAATACATTGTGCCAACATTGTATGTGGCATTGTTCTTATATGCCCCCGGGGCATAACTTAAAACCCTTGCCCTGAGGGTTGTGGGGAAGTGTTCTCCTCAAAAACATATTTTCTATCTGGAAAGCAACTACGCTGAACAAAATGGCTAACCCTAAAATTTTGATTTGATGTGTTTGGGGGAATGATGGATGTGGGGGAGGGGCTAGTTGCACTCCAATCCCTTTCGACTATTAAAAAGGGCACTAGCCACTCCAATTTCCAATTGAATAAGCCATTTTCGAAGTTTCTACGACGACTCCTTCGATACGAAGTGCCCTGGTATGGAAACAAAATAAATAAATAATACATTGTGCCAACATCATTCTTTACTTAGGCAGCGCGATTGCGCTGCTAGATAACTGAATCTTGGTAATTGTAGTGTCAATTACAATGTTTTCAATGTCAATGCTTTCAGTGTCAATGTTTTCAAGTTTTTCTTTATAGTTGAATTTAAGTAAATACTCCAGAATTGGTTTTTTAGGATCTTCATTATTAATTAGTAGTTCTGCTGAACACAAAAGTAGTGCTGCTGGGCATATTTCCTATACCAAAATTTCTCCGACACAGATTGCTCTGCGAAGTTCAGACCCCAAGCTGATATAGTCTGGTATAAGTTTATAATTTGCTGCAACGGTTATTGAATGCGAATATGTAACGTCAGGTCTACCTGCTTTTTTTTATTTGGTGGACGATACATTGCTGATGATTATCAGCAACTGTATGACAGTCAGAGCCCACTTTTCATGAGAGTCTACAGCTCTCTTTTATGTCAGAATTTAACTTTTCGTCAATGTATGTTCTGCTAGGGATGAATCTTAACTTGCTCAAGACATTTACCATCTGCCATGTTATTTGCATTTCTGAGGAATTCACCAACAAGACCTATCTCCCAAGGAATAAGATTCTTCTTTGTGATTCTCTGCATATAAGACATTAGATGAAGTTTTCTATATTGATTTTTTTTGTCTGTCAGAGTTTCTACCATGATTTTAATTGGCGTGAAAATTTCAAAGTAGGCCATTTGCGCACTTTTGTTCCGGAAATTCGTAGAATTTTCTATTTTATTATAAGTATACTGGAAAAGTAAAAGGTTTCTAAGACCTTTGCTTACTACTTCTCCATAAATATACAGATCAAAAAGACTATCAGCAGTGTAAAAGGGCATATGCTCACCAATTATGTCGTTTATACTGTCTAACTTTGAACTTATAAACTTTCCAAATACCTCACATTCTTCGTAAATAGTCGGGTGCCTTGTCTTCATTGTGGAAAAGGAGATAGGTTCGAAAAGGCAAGCTCCCGAAAACGATGTAAAATCATAAAATTCTGACGAGTCTGTTGTTTAAGCTTCACAACTGCCCTTTGTAGCAAGAAGCTGATTTTTGGCTTTTGCCTTTCTAGGGCTAGTTCTAACATTAGTCAAAGCCCGTATAGCAAGACCCAATTTTTTTGGTTGGTGTTGTCCGTTTTGTAGATAAAGACTTTCTCTTCCGACTCACATTTGCTTCAAACTGGGAAAAGATGTAAAAGAGGAAGGACCAGCGTGAAGAAGTTGCGATGAGGGTGTATTTTCTTTTATGATTGTATCTCTCAATACCATTTTAGTAATGTCAGCTAAAAAAGTTTTATTTGGTAGAATTTCCTCCCAAGATGTTTCATGCATAATCTTTACAAGATTAAGCAAACGTAGAGGATAATTGCCACCAGAAGAAAGATTTTCAAGGAGGTTGAGAAGGATCACCTTGACTACTGTAGACTTTATAAATAACCTTTTATGAGATTTGTTTTTCAAATAGGTCCTCCATTTTAACTTTACTAATCATCCAAGTGGCAAGAGATTATTTTCACCTTATCACTTACATCTTTCAAGGCAGCTTCATTTTTGACAATGTTTAAAATACTGGACAATAAAAGATACCATCTCGAGTCAACCTTTCTGCATGGTACTTTGTACTCGCAGGGATCACTACTGAAATTAATAAGAAGCCTACATGCCCTTGGAATTATATCCTGCAGGTTAAACTGCACTTGAATCAGATCGTTACTATGCTGGACATCCGGCAATCTGGACATCTTGCGAAAATGTGAGGCTTTTGTGGCTCAACAAACCCTTGGGCCATGTACCATGCGCAGGAAAAGAATTCAGTTTTTTAGTGACTCTGTGATAAGAATAATAGCACTCTTTATACCAGTGCTTCCATTTCTAATAGATTTTAGAGTAGACTACTTTATTTTGAATGTTTCTCCTCTAATATTTTTACACCTACTTTAGTACTTTATTTCTACTTTAAATTTGGATTTTCCACTTTTTCTTGCCGAGCCTATGGATTTTTGTTACGTAAATAGGAATTTTGGATACAACGGCGGAATTTCATGAAAAGCGATTGACAAACGTTCTTGTTTTTATCGGACTTCGATAGAACCGTGAAATTTTAAACAAAATAGCCAACGGGGAAGGACTGAAGGTTGGATTTTTGGAACTCGGTGGCATCCATCAAGACGCCAAGTGGAGTGCTAAAGTTCACTAGCGTTCTTCATGTCATTCGGTTTATTTCTGGACTTCCCTGCTCAAATGTCGTCGTGAAAAGACTTTTCAGCGTTCTGAAAACAGTAAAAAATGAAAAGAGTAATGGGCTCAAAAACGTAACTTTGGCTGCGACGATTTCTGTCAAGTATGGGATGAAGCGTAAAGGCCTCCTACGTTGGCCGAGAGTTTAAAGAAAAAATGAAGTCTGTGAAATCCGATGCGTCTGCGTCCGAATGCGTCGCTTTTTTAGGCATTGGGAAAAAACAATGGGGATTGCGACGACAACGGTAAATCGGGGTATTAATCTTAGTATTTGGTGTTTTCTCTTAAATCTTATTATTTGGCAATTCTCATTAAATTCTTCTGAATACGAATTAAATTGCGTCTACATTCGGCATTTTCTAGAAAACTGGTAGGTAGGTAGCAGTCTACAATAGTTCATTTTTGCTACTATACTTTGCTTCAAATTAACAACTCGGTATAAAAAAAGGCAAACAAAAATAATCCGTGGAAAAGCGACCGGTTGGACATCATTCATGCCAATCCTTCCTACCCATTCAAATAAAAACGAGGGTGTTGCAAAAGTAGTAATTGAGAAGGAAAAAATAATGGCAAAGAAAGACAAATAAGTAAAATATGTTCAAATGGTCCAGAATCTCAGATCTGGGCCCAGAATCTTCAAATCAAATTTGGACTTAACTAGTCGATAAATACAAAGCATTGTTTTAAACGTCAAAAGAAGATTTTTTGGTACGCGTAAAAGGTCGTGAGTTGCAAAATAAGTCTTCTTGAACAAATGCAATTAAAAGTCAGCCTAGTAAGTCTTAATTTGTAACTTGGAAAGAAATGGGGAAACTCTTAAGGATTTTCCACCGGCCTTTTAGGGATTGAAAAAAATTGAAGTGAAAAATTGAACTGGTAATATAGCGTAAGAATTAATTTTGTTATCATTCCTATTCAAATAGTAAGCACGATAACATACTTACTTCCGGATTGTGTCCTACTATAATTCTACTCTTTTTACACTTAAATACTTTATTTCCACATCAGTGGAATGGAAGCACTGCTTCATACCACCATCTAAAAAAGAAAAATGTGTTACTGAAACGAACAGTTTATTCTTAATCAATACAGATTACGTAAAAGAGATTATGAAAAAAACACACAATAATTTTCGTCGTTTCAAATTTTAGCTTTTTCATTTCATTAAAAAAATACATTTCTGAATTCAATTTAATTTTGCTTTAGTAGGGTCGCAAATTCAAACTCTAGGGATTAATTTGCCCAGGACCATTAATATTCCTTGCAGGTACAGAGGTTGAAAGATCTTATTCCAATTCTGGAGTGTCTATGATGAAATAAAAACAATTATCCGTCATTAGAAACACACATTTAAAAAAAGTTTTGAGACGTGTTATGGAATAACTTACCTTTTGTACAAAAACAAAAAAAAAATGAAAAACAAACTTAATAGCCGTAATAAGGGTCCGTTTAAATTCAAATTATTATAAGACTTTATTTCTGCTTGTCTTAAATTTTATTCAATAGAAAATTCAACAAAAGAAGTTTTTTAAAGAAGATTAAAAAGCTATACTAAACCAAAAAAAGAGATTACATCAAGTGAAATAATGTTCCAAACATAAAACTACCACAAATCCCCACCAAGAAATAAATGAAACCCAAAACAAACTGAAATTACAACAAATAACCGAGCTGAAGTCAAAATAATCAGGTACTAAGATGAGTTGGGCTGACAACCTCTATGTCTTCTAAAGACCAGAACATAATTTGCACTTTCAGTGATTCGGCCGAATAGCAACCCTAACTTTAAAAACGCAATTTTGATAGCAATATATACATCAAAAGAACTGATTTTGTAAGTTGATTCCAAGTAAATAAAGTTCATTAAATTTAATGTTACCCATCAAAACCTACGAGCCTGAGAAAATTTGTCTGATTTAAAAAAAAGAGGGATACCCCCCCCCCCCCACCAAACCAAAAAACGATCCACAAAAACAACACCATCAAATTCAGCATGTCAGAGAATTCTACTGTGAAGGTTTCGAACTCGCATCTACAAATATGAGGAATTTTGCTTTTGTTTTTACAGAAGAAAGACCAAGGATGCTTGTTTATGTGTTTTTTTTGCTGTTTTTTTTTGTCTTTTTTCCCAGAGTTGATTGCATCGACCCAGTGGTCCTATAACTATAGAAAAGAGCTCATTCGAACGGAAAACAAAAGTTCTAGTGCCCTTTTTAAGCGACCAAAAAGATTGGGGGGCACCTAACCCCCCTCCCAAGCCCATTTTTTCCCTAAGGACATCAGATCAAAATTTTAGAATAGCCACCTAATTCAGCATAGTTGAAAGCTCTACGCTATTTTTTTAACAAATGGCTATCTCAAAATTTCAATCGGCCGCATCTGGGGAAACTAGAACGAGAGGGAGGGGGTAGTTACACTCCAATCACTTTGACTCTTTAGGTGTAAAAATCTAGTTTAGCTGCTTTTAACATCTTGGAAAGGGGTTAGTTTAGGAAAATGAAACTTCCAGTATTGAAACCAGGGCCAAAACACCCACTGGGAAGGTGTTGCCAAGATTCCATGTTAACCCTCTTCTGATTTCTAAGTCTTAGAAAGTTGCCTACTTGACAGGTTGAAATTTATTTGAAATTTACCTACTTGAGAGGTTGAAATTTACCTATTGAAATTTTGACAAAATAATATTTTACCTTAATGTTCAGTTATCAGTTTCTATTTCTCTAGTTTTAGTTCTGAAAATCTAATTCCTATTATTTGAGTAAAAGTTTAAGTAAAATTCTACTTTAGCTACTTTTGGCTATCTTGGAAAGCTGTTAGGTTAGGAAAATGAAACTTTCAGGGATGGGTCTACAGGCTAAAGTATGTCCCGGGAAGGTATTTTGAAGCACCTATTGAAGCACCTACTTCCACTCCTTCTCTCTCTAGAGGGTCCTGAAATTTGCCTACATGAAATATTGAAATTTTGACATATTGACATATTGAAACTATACCTATTGAAATTTTGACCAAACAACATTTTACTTTAATTTTCAGTTATCAGTTTCTTTTTCTCTGGCTTGAGTTCTGAAAATGCAATTTCCTTTTATTTGAGTAGAATTTTAAGCCATATCAATGTTTTTTTTCAAAATTTAGGAAATGTATTTGCATATCTTTAAAACCCAATAAATTGGGATTAAGCAAAGTTGTGAAGCTGAAAACAATTTTGTTACACTTCATTTAAGCAGAAGATCTATTAAGGTTTCACTTTCATAACACACAGGTTTTTAAAGGTCATCAAAGGTCAGGAGCCACTACAGAAAGAAAGAGTGGAGGAAGGTACTTCAAAATACCTTCTCAGGACATACTTTAGCCTGTAGACCCATCCCTAGAAGTTACTAACCTAACCCCCTTTTCAAGATAGCCAAAAGTAGCTAAAGTAGAATTTTACCATATTTTAAGCCACCATCAATGTTCTTTTTTTCTAAATTTAGGGAACTGTATCTGCAGAACTTTGTAACCTCATAGATTATGATTAGCAGAGTTATGAAGCTGAAAACAGTTTTCTTGTACTTCATTTAAGCAAAACATCTATTTTGAAAGGTTTCACTTTTATAAAAAAAATTATATAAGGTCATCAAAGGTCAGTACCCTCTAGAGAGAGAAGGCGTGGAGGTAGGTTCTTCAAAATACCTTTCTGGGACTTACTTTAGTCTGTAGATGTGTCACTGAAAGTTTCATTTTCCTAACCTAACCCCTTTCTAAGAATGCAAAAAGTAGCTGAGGCACTAGAACTTCTCATTTCAAATTCAATGAGCCCCTTACGAAGTTTTTTACGACTACTTTTAATAAGAACCTTACACGCCCCAGGGGCATAACTTATAACCTCTGACCTGAGGTTGGGGGGGGGGTCCTCATCTTCAAAAACATAATTACTCTACCTTTCAACTATGTTGAAGAAAGTGGCTATCTCAAAGCTCTGTTTGACTGGTTGCCCTTTAATCACGTTTTACTATTGAAAAGATCACTAAATATGTCAAACACCATTGAACACATTCGACTTAGGTTATAAAGGATGAACATATTACGAGTAAAGCAAATTCCGAACTACCCAATCTTTGGGTTTGCATTTGTATATTAAATCTTTTCCAAGGACCCCTTTATCGCAAAATTTATTCTCCTTGGGGAGGTTGAGCTCCATGGAGATGTTTAACATTTTTCTAAGATCTGGTTAACTGCAACGGCGTAATTTCGTCGAAATCCTGGTTGTGGGGCAAAGTTGGAGCCAATTTTCCCAAATCAAGTGCAAATGACAGTGAAAACTGAAAAATCAGCCATATAGTAACAGAAAAGGTAAAGATATACTAAAGAAAACGGACACTTTTCTGTGGATACTTGAATTGTGAAGGCTTATTTTAGTTTCGACAAGAGTTTTAGAGAAACCAAATTCCAGCTGGGGGGAAAACAATCTAGGGTCTGGCCCATAGCAAATTACAACCCTGGTTAACTTTCTCAGGCTCTTAGCTCTTTAGGGGTAGCTTTAAACTTTTAAATATCTAGAAACATCAGAGAAACAAATTTTTTTGTGCCGTAGGTAAATTTGAAGACAGTCACTGATGACGGTCACTGCATATGTGACCGAAACATCTAGTATTTTTGTGAAATTTATCACTGTCGATTAAAAGGATTTTATCCCTATTTGAACTTTTATATACTTTCTTTTGTACATATGTCTTAAAAAAATACTTTTGTTAGAGTTTTCTGTTATTAGTCCAATACGCCCCTGATTCATTACATACAGATTTAAAGCTAAAAGACCCAACATTTCTAAAGCTAAAGAGCCTAAAAACTGCATGATTATAAATACTTACTTAGTCGAACATCATCCATATCTGAGTAAAATAAATTGTTATATCTGATGCGTCTACTTGAACTCAAAATGATATCCAACTGCTATTGCTGTTGCATTACTCACATGATCT